>CAMXCT020005668.1:278892-323892 GCA_947184155.2 Cladocopium goreaui | reverse complement strand
GACTTCGGTCAACTGCATCTGATCCACCTTCGACTGGCAAATCAGCGCCGCCAGACCCAAACACCCGGCGCGAGTCCGATGCTTCACGTCTCGACCCACGGCAATGACGGAATATCGTCCATGCCGGAAGAAGTTGGTGTAAAAAATGTCGGGGAGAATTTCTTGGAAGTCCTGCTGCAGTCTTTGTGGGAGATCTTCACTCTGGGGCTCCTCGTTCACCCCTGCGGCTCGGTAGAACCAGTTCTTGGCATCGGCAAAGATTCTGGCCTGGGCGTCCTCGCACAAGACTAACAGGGACTCCCGGTGCCGGTGCCACCAAATCCATGAACCGGACACCGGCAGCCAGGCATTTTTTTTAACAACCTGAAACAGGGTTCAAAAACATTGGATTTACCATGGCTTTGTCATGGTTTACCACGCAACAGATTGCGATTCAAAAAAATGGGCCAAGTGGTTTGATAACCCCACGGGGGGCTTTGGTGTTTCCCCACTATCTCTTGAACCACCTCCCACCTCTGGCCGATCTCGCCACTCCTCCCAACTCTCAGAACTCTCCTTTGGTTGTCCTGGTTCTGGCTGCAGCTGAATCACCTGCGCCGCTCGTGCCGCAGCCAGGTGCTTGCAAAGTGGAGGGTGGCAGGAAATCGTCCCCTCCGCCAGAAGGCAAGCCACTGACAGTGCCAAGAGTGCAGCATGCTTGCGCTCTTTTTTTCTGCCTCGGGCTGTGGGATCTCAAGTTGAGCAGGTTTTGGGGATGGTCGCTGTGAGTCGTGCCGAAAACTTCTATTCTGTGAATGGCTGGTTGTGGGTAGAGGGGAACCGATGGTCAATGGTTGTATCATGTTGTATCCATCTTTTTTGTACATACCCAAAGCTCCCCAAATGCCTTATTTTTTTTGGATGCAAACATCAGATTGAACATGCTGCGCTCAATCCTGCCAAGCTACTTCCGAGTCCAAGAGCGTGCGAATCTCTGCCATTGTGCAGCCAGCTGAGGTAAGTGGCAAACCCGCAGCCATCCCCCAGTTGCTTCAGCAAATTCTCCAAGCCCATGACTTCTTCGAAGGGCCACTCCTTCTCACAGTCATAGCAATTCTGCATCTGAAGCAACTGCTGGGCCGC
The DNA here is from genome assembly GCA_947184155.2 of Cladocopium goreaui. Classification (NCBI taxonomy): domain Eukaryota; class Dinophyceae; order Suessiales; family Symbiodiniaceae; genus Cladocopium; species Cladocopium goreaui. Next base: position 322,770 of record CAMXCT020005668.1, on the reverse strand, counting down.
TTGTGGAAAATTGCTGGTCGCTTCGTTCTTCAGATCCTCAGCATCCACAATGACCAGCTCGACTGAGTTTCGTCCAAACCAAAAGCTGGCCCTTTGCATCCGTGCCATGGCTCAATGCACTGCTGCTTCGCGAAATCGAAATTTCAAGTTTTGGTGATGGATATTTGAAAAGACTGTCTACCCTGGATTGTTGAAGGTGGATATGTCCCGTGTTCAATCCATCTTGTGAGCTGCAAAAAAAAATATCACCAACCAGCCACTAGGATGGGTCCCATATAGAAAGGGGTTTCCGAAGTCATGCGCAAACCCCAATAGCTGGATGCTTTATCATGTGAAATCCCATCTAGAAATGGATGATTTGGGGGTAGCCCCCCCATTTTAGGAAACCTCCATATGTATCCATATGTCCCATCATGATGTCTTGAAGCTAAGACCGATCAAGTTTTTGATGGTCCCAACTGGAAAAGTCCCTTTAGACTTTAGACCACCTCCCGCTCCCTTTCACATTCTCATGATGCCTTATATCTCATGGGACCTACCAGGAAGGACTGGCACATCACCCAACAGATTTTCTGGTTCTTACCCAATGATCCACATCCGCACCGTCACCCCCTTTCCCACACTTTCCCACCTTGCTTGTTGCCTTGTTTGCATCATGCAAAGCCTGTGGCGCCCAGAAATCGCGACTTTAAGGGGCGCCCAGAAGATGAACTAAGGATGAGAACCTTGGCGCCCAAGAGCCTGAACCACCCAAAAAGCTCCATGTTTCAGTGCCTTCATGTTGCTGAACTCCCGAAACTCGATCCTGGGCGAGCAACTGGGGCCACACTCTCTGTGGAGCTACCCTGCCACAGATTGGCTACTCTGGCGTTGGTGCACTGCTCTAAAACCTTGAAAACCCAAAAGATATGGCTTTGGAAGGATCACGTTCCTGTTGGAAAGCACCATAAATCGCATGTTTCTTCAGGAATCAAAGCCGGAGCCCCTGGTCGGTTCCCAAAAATCATCTCCAGGATAAAAAAAAAAAACAGCACACGCCAAGGCCCATGTCTTCCCCAAAACTCCAAGTTTGAGAGATCATGATGTGTTTTTCAGTGACTGGGATGAGCCCTACGGCCCTACAGTGATTTTTTGATATTTTTTGTAGATGGCAAGTGGGTTGTAAGTCCCCTAGCACTGGCAGACTTTGGACGCAGCTCCTCGCTGTTTTTTCGATGCGCCGAGCTGCGCATTCTTGTGGCTCTGAACCTGGCGTCGAAAACCAATCTCCGCCATTTGCAGATCTTGTTCCTTGGGTTTCCCTATGGGCCCCATGGGTTTTTCATGTCGTTCACAGAAACTGGAGGCGAATTACATCATTTCACCTCAAAATTTCACAACGGAGGAAGCCATATCAATGTGCGCCCCGGGATCTGTCCCCATGACTGTTGAAATCTCCAGGCATGATGGTCGTGGTTGCGACCCATGTTCGTTGCTTGATCTACACTGCAGATGGTTCAAGCCTGAACAAGAATTCTATTGTCCCAACCATGGCCTGCAAACAATCTTGTTTGGGATATGTGATATGGCAGAAATATCTCCATTCAAATGGCCCCCTCATATCACCATTCACCAAGGCCCAAAGCCGTTTTTGGGGGGCGAAAATTACTTGAACTCCCAGGTTTCTAAACCTGGAATCCTCCAAGATCTCCATCACCGAACCCGCAGTTTCGCCCGGACCTCCGACTGGTCCCGCGTGGCTTTCAATTCGTCGTCCCCAGCGCCAGCGTCGGTCTTCATCAGCTGAGCGACTTCCCGATCTCAGTTGGAGCTTCCACAGCTTCGCACTGAAATTCCATGATTTTCAGCTTTGAGGAAACATGTTTGAGGAAAACTCCTGGTAAAGTTGTGCCATCCAATAATGATTTTGGGCCAGAGGGATGGACCAACGGATGTTTTGCCAACGGATGAACCCAACGGAAAACGAAGAAGTGGTGATTTTCCATGTGAAAAATGGTGGTTTCCCCATGAAAAATACGGTGATTTTCCATAGTTATGTTGATGGAAATGATATATATATATATATACTGGCTGGTGATTGACCTACCCCTCTGTAAAATGATGGTTTGTTCGTAACAGTTGGGATGATTATTTTATTCCCCATAGATGATGGAAAGTCATAATCCAGCCACGTTCCAGTCACCACCACCGGGGCTCCAACTCTCCTCCTCCAAGATCTCCTGCGATGCCACGTATGTGTACCCTCTGGTTATGACATTCACAGTTCGCCATGGAAAGATCCACCCATTTTTAATAGGTAAACCATCTATTTCTATGGGCCATCTATACCATGGCTATGTTAGTCATAACCAGATGGTAACATATGGAAAATCACAATTTTTCAATAGGACAATGATCTACAAATCATGGATTACAGGAGGGTAAACAAACAAAATCGAGATGATAGAACTTTGGCTTACTTGTTGCTCAGAAGTATCAGAAATCGCTCACTGAACAATTTCGGTAACATTAAAATCAATCCAGCCATGTTGCTGGGTTCCAACCCTATCTGATTGCTTGAGCCACCCATCTCAAAACTATGCTTAAGTCATTGGTGATCAACCCATCTGCCGAAAAATAGATGTGTTTGAAAATATGAATAAAACAATAATAAAACCACCCACCCGCTATGTCTTAGTTACCACATAGTTACCACATGTTACCCCCATGTGAAATGCCACACTTCGCACCACTCCTTGGGATCCTTTCCGTCGTCCGGCGGCTTTAGGATCATCTTTTCCTCGGCTGTGGAAGCAACAGGGCAGTCTTTTGTTGAAAAAAACCCAAAAGTAGATAGAAAATGACAGAAATTAATGAAATGATATGAAATGACATGAAATGTAAATCTTCGATTCTTAGATACATAGTGAGACATGTTTTTTGTTTCAAACTTTTTATAGGGTGTCACAGAACAACTCTCAGGATCCTATGCAGAAAAAACCACGTGGCTGTCAGAAAATTGGGTACCCCAAGATCCCTGTGGATTCAATCACCATTCCGAATTGTTAAATCGAAATGTGTCGTCGTTTTTTTAATGATTATATAAGTGCCAATTCTTGGTGCTTAGAAATATGTTTCTTCCAACGAGAGATCTTCATTCTTCATCTGGTCAAATCCCTGTTGTTGTTGCTTAAATCACCATAATCACCATAGTTCTGGTTGGTGATTGGCCTACCCCTCTGAAAAATGATGGAGTTCGTCACTTGGGGTTACTATTCCCAATTGGAAAGTCATAAAAGCCATGTTCCAGTCACCACCAACCAGATATGCTCTTGATATACCATCTGCTTATGACATTCACACTTCGCCATGGAAAATCCACCCATTTTTCAGGTAAACCATCTATTTCTATGGGCCATGTTCCAACCAGCCATAGTTTCCATCCGCCGAGCGACAAAGGCTTCCTGGTCGCGACCCTCGGCCGCTGCGTCGGCGAAGGCCTTGGGCGGGGCTCTGGATCCGAACATGAGCCGAAAATCACCTGTAAAAGTGGGGATATTCGGGATATATAACCCACAAAAATGGGGATCTATGATGATTTAAGCCTCAAAGATTGGCAATGGATTCAAGAATCCGAAATGGCTGGGTTTTCATCACGAAATCTAGGAGTTCATCGACCAAAAATGTGGTTTATGCACATGGAGATTTCAACCAACCAACAATTTCAGGGATTTACTGTCATGGGATGTAACCATAGTGCTTTGTCCCCCATAAATCCCCCATAAAACTTGAGTTTTCACCAGCTTCCCCATGCCTGATGCGAGACGTCGTTCTCATGTTGCGCGGCTTGTTGCTCCTTAACCTGGGACGTTACGGTCCGGGACCCGGCCCGGCGGCCTTCGGCCTGGCAAAGCTACAAAAAGCGAACTGGAAAATCACCATGTTTGAATAGCTACCCGGCCTGGTAAACAAACAGTTTGCTATTGAAAATGGTCCAGTCGAATAGTTGATTTACCCAGCTATAAAATGGGTGGATTTTCGATAGCTATGTGGCTGTTTACCAAAGGGTAAATCATCCATACATGGCCCTGTTCAATGGCTAATTGTGCTAAATTACCATAGGGTAACTGGAAACCCACTTGAATTGTGCAGGAACTAGGAATCTTTTGTGGTGAAACGGTGACACCTCAAAATTACACAAACTTGTAATCACATCCTTCTGACATTACATAGCCCTCAAACGAAAATGTCGATTTAGTATTGACTCGGTTCATTTTGGGATCTATAGGGATTTAATATTAGGGACGAGATTAACTGGGGTAAACATCCCATTTACAAATGGATGAACTTGGTTCCATGCTATTTTGTTTGCAAACAACTCAGATTCACATCCAGCAAGAAAGTACGCATTGTCGGTATGTAGAATCGCAAGTACAATAATATAAGTACCAAAGTACCATCCAACATACGGTCACATGCCAAACATTACCCATTACTCTACCAGTACTACTTATGGCTAGTGTCTGTTCACAAGATGGTCCTGGTGGCTTTGGGGAGAGCGCAAAATAAACAACTCTTGTCTGCCTACTAAGCTTACTCTCCGGTAATCAAACGTGGCCATGGGAAATCCGATAAATGGAGGTGTTAATTTGAATGGGAAAATAAGCTAGAAACGGTGGATTTTCCATTGCGTCAATTGATCACTGGAGGGTATCTGCAATCTCCACAAGGACACAATGTATATATATATACCCTCTGGTTATTTAACATAGCCATGGAAAATGACCATTTATAGTGGATTTTCCCATTAAAAATGGTGATTTTCCATGGCTATGTTAAATAACCAGACGGTATATATCCCCATGGTTTGATGCTCAAAATCCCTACCAGAGGTAGGTTTCGCAGCTCAGGCCGCCCCGACGTGGTCCTTCACAAAGTCCTTCAGATTTCGCTCGTGAAGGTCATGCGCTTCCGCCTCGCTGTGAACGGCGCAGCAAAACCATGACCCTTTCAGGGTGGAACCGCGGAAACCCGGTTCGAACATTGGGTCATGATGGGGATAAATCAAGTCAAATACTACAAATATGGGGGGGGTTCCATTAAATGGGGGATCCCCAATAGCTGGTTGGTTTATGATGGAGAATCCGATCTAAAAATGGATGATTTGGGGGTGCCCCCATGTTAGGAAAGCTCCATATGAAGATGGTCTAAGATGAACATTTTGAAAGATTGTAAAAATGGAAATGATCTAAATTGATCTCCAGAAATGGGGATATAATGGAGATTTCATGGGATAAAACTATGAATGGCGTTTTGATGCGTTTTGCATAAGGATTGTTATAAACTGATTGGAACCCATTCCCCGTTTCTGGACCCAGACCCACTACAGAACTTGCTTAAATTAGGTTGTGTTTCTGATGCTTGTGGGTCTCAATATTTTATCATATTTGATCGGTTTTTTTCCTCTGTTCTTCCATCATCCAGCCTGTTTTCCTATTTTTTGCTGATTAAAAATCCAGTTTCAGCCTGTTGATTGTTGCATCTGGTCAGCTCCTTGTCTTTGTTCCCCATGTTTGATGGTCAAATCCCTATGTTTGACGGCTAAATCCCCATGTTTCACAGCTTAAACTCCCATGGTGTGATAGCTAAATCCTACAGGATGGGGCCCAGTGATGTGAATAAGTTGGTTTATAAACCATAAAAATAATCCCCATGAAAACTAGTTTCATGGTTTATAAAGTTATAGATATAATGTATAATGGTAGATATATCAGTGATAAATAAACCATTAACTAGTTCTAGTTATATCTACCATAAACCATAGCTTATTCAGCCATTGATTTCTAAACCAACGTTTCCCACGTTTTTCCCGCTGAAACGTCCCATGTTTTCTCCACGGAACGACTCGCCGCCTCGCCTTGGCTTGGCGCTCCCACTGCTGCAGCCACAGGGCCTCCTTCTCAAGGTCCTCTCGTTGCGCCGAGTCCTGGGACGTGGGAAATGGATTGTATCCATCCACAATAGGGATGTTTCATGGGATTTAGAGGGAATTTCATGGGATATATGTAATATATTTCATGGGATATATGTATGTATATGTACGTGTATGTATATATATGTATATAATTAAATATATATATATGTATGTATGTATGTATATGTACGTGTATATATATATATGTATATATATATATATACCTAGCCAACTAAATATGATATTTGGGGTTTTCATCGGTTTTCATAAGTCATGGGGGCACACCACACCATCCAAGTCGACCATGACTTCGTAGATTTTAGTATTGAAACAACCATGGTGACTTGGGGATAACATATGGAAACAGCTAAATTTCTCACTATTTTTGATTGGGATAGTGTTGTTGCTATATGGGGATTTTATTTGGCAAGCATCAAAAATTTGGTCAAAGGTGGGGACTTTAGCATCATACATTGGAGAGTTTTCTTCAATGAATCAAGGAGCAGATTCAACCTAGAGCAGCCTTTTTTTGCGAAATGTCGAACAATTCTGGCTGTAAACTTCCAGGGTTTCCACACGACCATCAAAGCTGCTAAATTTAAGGATCATTTTACTATTTAGCCATCAAGACTTTGGATTTCATTGATCTGAGGCACAAAAGTTGATTTTCCAGCTGGATCAAAAACGAAAAGAAGCTCTTCAGCCAACCGAAGCTCATGTGTTTCCCCATTTTACCCTAGGTACAGCTAAACATCAAAGCCAGAAACCACGCTGATTCCCAATGACCCGCCACTTGAGCCCCTGGCTATGGGATGCTTGTGAGCCTCGGTGGTAAACTTCTGCGCCATGCCTCCCACCACCTGCCATTGTGACACCCAGGTGGTGAGTTATGAAAGAACCCCAGCTGTGGGACAGGGACTGGTTTGGTACTACAGTGTATCATTGATCGATGGTTCTCATACGTTCTCAATCACGTTCCGTTAATGTTTCTGGGGGCATCCCTATTTTCCAACTGGAAAAAGGACGCAGAATGGGAATTGTGAGTCATCCAATGGTCATCCAATTGCGGATCGGGTACAATGAGATCTTTCACTCGATTTGCGAATGGTGCCAATATTCGCTGGTGAGATCCCTCTTGTTCTAACCCTGGTGGCAAAGGCGCTTAGCCCAAGCTCAAAGAGATGGGTCAGGGCATGGGTCAGAGATGGGTCTGGGCTTTGCCTTGGGCTTCACAGCCTTCCCTTCCTTCTCTCTCTCATTCTCCCTCTCCTTCTCCTGCTTCTTCCTCCACGCCACGGCCCGTTTGAAGGAGCGCTCCAGCTCCACCTCCGAGTGGTCTTTGGGCTTCACCCTGAAATTTCGCGGCACGCCACCAACTAAGCATGTTGCATGCCACTGCTGCTCTGCCTTGCGCCATGTCACCCCGCGGTACGGCATCTTGGGGTGGAACACCGGCAGTCCGGCGTATCTGTTTGCCAGGGTGGCCACGGGCTTCACCCGGCGCTGCACGCCGGCCTTCTCCCGGAGCTCCAGGGCCTTGGCCTCAGCCGCCGCCTTCTCGGTGAAGTAGCCGCCATGAATCCTCTTCTCGCCGCCCTTGGGGCAGATCTGCACCACCCACTTTTTGTAGTTCTTGTACCACGACACCCCCGGCACTTCGCTGGTGAAGTTGGGGTCCTTCTGCCTGGGCTCGCTGAGGATGCCCTTCTCCACCAGCTCTGCATGGAAGGCCTTGGCGGCCTCGAGAGCTGCTGCATCGGCCTGGGCCTCGGTGATGCCTGCGCCAACGAACTTTTTCACAGCAAACACCTGATTGGTCCAGCTGATCTTGTTTCCCTCGGAATCAAGTTTGGGGAACGTGACTTGCCAGGCCACGTGGCTTCTGTTCCACGTGATATATGGAATGCCGCTTTGCTTTGCCAAATTGGCTCTTGTGAACACATATGGTTTCTGCTCCCCGGAAGGTGGCGGGGGATGCTCCTCAGCTATCTCTGCCACTGGGATTTCTTTGACCCTTTGATCTTCAGATTTTGCCTCGTCTGCTGCGAGCCCTGCAGATTCCAAGACTTCCACGCCTTGCATGGCATGGGGTCTGCCTGCAGATGCCAGGCCAGAGATGTGGTGTTCCATCTCCCCAAGGTCACTCCTCAACTGGGACCAAAGTGCATCTAAGTCCATCTGTCCCTTCACACCATCGCCAAGCGCCAAACGCCGGCGCTTGGCACGTGATGCCTCCAAAGAGTCCATGGCTCCAAGATAGTATGGACAGCTTTCCGGACATGCCTGGGTTTCTATTGGGCACGCAGAGCCATGGAAGCGGGAAGACATACTGCGTTCACCATCTAAAAGTGCCACTACACTGCTACACCTTGTATCAAAGAGATAACAACACCTCGAGTGACCAAAAGACCTGAAAGGCACCCTTTCAAGGGCAGTCTCAAGGGCAGTCTAACACCAGCATCCACCAAACCCATGTTGACATCTGTGCAACTCCAAGCCGCCTCCGCCTGTTCCTCCTCCAACTTTGCAATCCTTGGAGAAGCAGGCCCTTCCCAAGCATCCAGAACGTTGATGTCACACGTTGCGAAAATCCCATCGTGATTTTGGATCATTGCGGTTGGGTTAAAATTTTGAAGACGAAAATGGGACAGTCTACGGAGTGGAATCTCCAGGTCAGCATTATTACAATCAAACCCAAGTTGATGCTTCATTGTTGGAATCGAATTGAATCCGCACATGGAAATTCTGTGAAATCCCCTCCATGGCCATCAATAGTATCCATATCATCTCCCCAATTATGGGTCATTTTGTATTTGTACTCCCAGGTTTGTTGTTGCTTATGGGTATATCATATATATATATACATACACACCGTGAGATGTATCCAGCCATCAGATTGCTATCCCCATTTCAGTATTTTCTGTTGATAATATCCACAATGCCTGCGGATGGTTATGGCCATGCCGCTAAATGGATCAGTTAAATCTCCCTTTTCAAAACCATGCTTGATGATCAAGACCCTCCAAAATCCTACAATATCTACAATCCTTCTCCAAGTTCAAGCCCAAAAAACTAGGATTCGAATCTTTCGTTTCTTTTTTCATTTGGCAGTGTGTCAAAACCTTGTACCCCTGGTAACTGGGATTTATGGATGTTCATCCCCCTAAAAATGGTATCTATAGGTTTTGACCCATCCCCATTTCTCCAGAGAAATCTCAGATTTCCGTCACGGCCAAGTCGCGCATCTTCGGACCTCTCGATGTCGTCCTCCGCGCGGTCGCGCACCTGGACGTCGAACACCGGAGGTCTTCCGAGGAAAAATGGCACCGACTTCTGAATTGACCAAGACCAACGAGGGATTGGAGATTTCAAAACTCGAGATTTAGACATAAGATGTGTTCACAAAGTTTGGGGAGTCAACCAACAAGAACCATTGAGATTTCAACACTTAAATGAGAATTGTAGCTACCAAAAATGGGATTTTTTTTCCGCAAAATCAGCTGAAAAATTGTGCCATTTCACCGTCCAATGGATTGATGTTCCCGTCCAAAACCTCCATGAATTTAGCGGGATGAATCGTGGCCCAAATGTCCCAGCCTGTTGATTGGATGATTGGATCCGTTCCCTTTCTTTGCGGAAACCAAGCTTTCTACAAATGGGGTGAACCAACTATGGTTATGAAAACCACTTAATCGTTCATTACGTACACGTGGACGTTTCCTAAAATGCGGCTACCCCCAAAGCATCCGTTTCTAGATCGGATTTTCCATTATAAACCATCCAGCGATAAAGGGGTACCTCCATTGCAGGAAACCTCCACATACCATGTTCAAAATCAAAAGTCGCTAACTCACCATGCATCCATCCCCTTCTGGAAAGTCCCGCATCGTGGATGGTGTGGAGATCTTCATCATCTAGCGCCTCCTGAGCTCAGTACATGTACTGTGGCTCTCACCATGGACTTTAGACCCTCAAATGTACGGACATCCTGTAGAATTGCCGGTTGACATCCATTCTGGGAGAGAAACAAAGAATCTGCGAGTTGAGATTTTGGTGAGTTTTGGTGAATTGAAACTGGGCATCTCAAATCTGTCGCTTGAAAAAGAAACGCCTGTCGCCACTTCAAACTGGATCCATTGGATTCAAACCTCTTAATTTCTTCATTGTTAAATAGCTAGGGGGTCCTAGCGGCCAAGTCGTCGCCCTCCCCAGTTTTAGGGGATTCAACCTAACCTTTATATTGTTTGAGAAGGTGGGAAAAAGATGGATGGATGTATGGATGTATGTATCTATCTATCTATCTATCTCTCTATCTGTCTGTCTGTCTGTCTGTCTGTCTATCTATCTATCTATCTATCTATCTATCTATCTAATGTAGTGTAATGTAATGTAATGTTATTTTATGTAATGTTATGTAATGTTATGTAATGTTATGTAATGTTATGAATGTTATGTAATGGTATGTAATGTTATGTTATGTTATGTTATGTAATGGTATATTATGTTATGTCATGTAATGTAATGTAATGTAATTATGTATGTATGTATGTATGTATGTATGTATGTATGTATGCATTCATACAATTTCTTGATGATGACATCCTCACACTTTGCGCCTGAAACCACTGATACCACCCATCCGACTCGAGTCTCCTCCTTCCGCTCGGTATCGATGGCTTGCCTGTGATGGTTCACCGTGAGGTGCCGAAAAATATGGGGATCGTCTGTCAAACCAGGAAAACCTTGGGAAAACCACAGGAAAACCTATAGGAAACCAGAGGAAAATGGTGACTAAAACAAGAAAAAATGAATTTAATGGGAAACTATGGGGGGATCATCGATAAAAGCTTGATTTGGAGGTGCATTTTGGGATTCTGAATTGAGCATGGGATATTCGCCTTCATAAGTTTGTATTTTTTTTCACCCTGATAGCTATGGTGAAAATTGGTGAAATACATCCACCTATAAGTGGAACTACACCCCCAAATATCAGGGCAAATAGGCTGGTATGACTATGACATACTATGACTATAACATACTATAACTATATATATATACGTTTCCTGTAGATATTCCCCACAAATCCGTCCATTGATTGTATCACTAACCATACCAACCATCCGAGGAAATTGATTTTCGTCTAGCCTGGCAATGGGAAATCCAATTTTTGCGAAGTCGAACATGTCATCTGTAAATCGTGGATTTCCCAAATATCAAATTCATATATATATATATACATATGTTCATACATATGTATCATAATGTAAATATCCGTGTTTCTGGTTTCCCCAAGCATCTTCTCCATGCTTGACATTTTGGGCCTTCAAAACCGAGACTGAGACTGGGAACTGCAAGATCGTTGGCATGTCGGACTCATGCCCCAAAATACCACAATATACGTTTTTACTTTTAACTCCGGACTCATCCATTTGATTGGCCATACATCATTGTATTGGCCAGAAATGATCTAACTTATCATCCAACTTACCATTTGATTAGTATCCCAATAAATCGCCATTAATACTCCATTAATATTACACTATATTCCCATTCTATCTTATTTACCGTATAGAGAGAGAGAGAGGCCAAAATGCCATTAATAGTAAATTCAATAACTCTATCTATATATATATGCTATATGCATCTATGTAAGTCATATATATATATATCATATGCAATATATAACTCTATATATATAGATAACTATATATATAGATAACTATATATATAGATAACTATATATATATCCCATTTCATTGGCCATAAGAATTCACCAAGATCCCAACTTCTTCCCCGGCGCCTTAAGGCCTCCGAAAGTCCTGCCCTCTTCGTCTTGGAAGCGGCCTTGGCCTCGTTCAGCGCCACGTGCGCAACGTCCCAGTCGCCCTGGGCGTTCGGCCGAAGTAATAAAAATATGGCCCAAGTCAGTACTATAAAGCTATATATGAGACTATGTTAATCATGGTTACTGTAACTGTGGTTAACTACAGTTATAATCATTCTGAAGGAAGATTGACTATGGCATGGGTTTTTCAAAGATATTCCCTTTTTTGCCGGGCAATTCTTGAAATTGTCACATTCTATCTACTCCAGGATGACGATACACCCACCCCAAAGTAGATGGTTCAACTCAAAAACCAAAATACCCATAAAATGGCACCTCGCGGTGAGGAAGAAAACAGCGCTATTTTGGCTGGAACATTAAAAAAAAGAATGCGCCATTTATGTGGCGTGTGTCAAAGATCCAATGGAGGAAAAAATCGCCCCAAAATAGCGCATATTGGATGACCAACTATTTTTTAAAATGAAAAGGTCGATGGCGCAACTGCCACCCCAGTAGATGGACACATAGGGGTATAGTTTATTAACTTTGCTACATGTCCGATCATTTATGTTTGTTTATACTGTAGGTTACACATGTTTGTATTGTACTGTATATAGATATTTTGCACATATATGGGCATCCTGAAGTGAAGGATAATTTTCGCTACTCTGCCACTGCCACTGTTGGCTAACAAACATCCCATGCAGTAAATCCCGTTCAAATTCCACTAGATTTGTTTATCCAAAAAATGAGTTGCGCCATCTATGTCCCTTAAATCGCATTTAATTTTTTGCCATACCTTGAAAATGAACACTGAGTGTTTTAAAACTGATCCTGGGCATTCTTCATGGATTGAAATACCATTTTTCAACATATTTGGACAAAAGTATTTTGGACAAAAATATTTCAAAATTTCATTGCAATACCTTGAAAATAAATCACTGAATGGTTTAAAACTGATTGTGGACATGATTTATGGATTGAAATATCATTTTTCAACATATGTTGACAAACATATTGAAAAAATAAATGTTCATTGCAATACCTTGAAAATGAATCACTGAAGTTTAAAACCGATTGTGGACATACTCTATTGATAGAAATCAATTTTGTAAGAATATCGAACTATTATTAAAGACATGCGCAAAGTTTTAAAATTCCAATCTGTCATACAGATACTTTTTCATATTTACCCACCACAAATGTGACATTTCTCATGTTCCCGCTGTTTCCTTCCCGTTGTTGGCTTCCCCGTTTACCCCGTTGTGTTGTTCTCTGCCAAATTTTCCACATTGTGGGCCGTGTGGCCTGGAGTGGTTCATTTTCAAGGTACCCTCTGGTAAACTAACCTAGCTATTGAAAATCACCATTTTTAATGGGAAAATCCACTATTTCTATGGCCATTTTCAATAGCTACGTTAAATTACCAGAGGGTATTGCAATGATCTTTTTTTTATTTTGTTGTTCTTTTTTTATTTAAAAAGTGCTTCTAAATGTGATTGCCAATGCCAACCCCCCAACCCGCCTGCTGAGCAAAACACATTTACAAAACAGAACTTTGTCCCCATCATCAAGCCCTTGCCTGACTTGCGCCATCTATGTGGTTTGGAATTGTTTGGAAACAGGCCCGATTTTTAGGGCATATTTCTGCCTCAGGATGAAAGGAGATGCGCCACCTATGTGGCATATTTTGGTTAGGTCGGTTGAGGGATGTCGGGAGGTATGAGGGACTTGCGCCATCTATGTGGGCATTCCCAGCCTGACTTTGGCGAATGAATGGGACTTGCGCCATCTATGTCCCCGAAAGGCAGCTTGATGTTGAGGAAAACTTATGGGTGCAAACCAGGGCAGAAGCTTGCAAAAAATAGGTCATTTTTAGGGACTGATGGAGCATCTATCCCCCTGCATTTTGCAGCCATCTACTCTGGGGGGGAGTGCACGGTCGGGGACTGTGTTAAGCAATGTTATTGAACTAGAAAGAATACTCTTTTTTATGGGCGAAGTATTATTTTCTTAGACTTTATTTTGGTAGAACATGTAAAAACAATAGTAAATACCCTGGGGCCATACAGTACTAGACATACTTGTTAAACCATGGTAAATACCTCGGGGGTTAGTTAACAGTTAACAGAACGGGTCATCCTAGGTTCGTCGGCTATACTTGTAGTGCATACATACATGTCTGCGCGTGGATGGTTTCAACAAGATTGGGGAATGGTCCGTGAATTTAGTCCAGGCATCGTTTATTGCTGCTGGGTGCCCCTCTTTGTACCATCCTCTTCGACAGGCGGGTATGTCTCACAATTGGTACCCCAAAACACCATGGTTAATCATATAATCATATACGGCATGTTTTGTGAACCATCTTTGGACAGACCCGTCCATTCATGAGTCACTCGTCAAAATTCCATGTGTGATGCTTAAATCCGTTCTTGTTCATTATAGTTGATGATCAAAACATTCATGTTTTCAAGGTGTAATTCCACCATTTTCAGAGAGCACTTGAGCACTTGGCCCCAGAGTCACCTTGGCCGCGTCCATTTTGCTTCTCAAGGCCGCTGATTCATTGGTCTCGTCCTTGTGATGGGCCTGGTAGAACTCCCTTAGTCCCGCTCGGGGGCCCCAGAGATGGCTTGCATCCATGATGCGCCCCAGACCCATAGAGAGACCTGTTTCAAACACTACTGGTGGGACATATGTCCGTTGATTGTGAATCCACCATTCCTGTGGGTGACATGTGCATGCTTCTGAACTTAAATCACCACAAATATCAACCTGAATCCACATGTTTGCTGTGTTTGTTCATCCAGTTCTATTGGTTATCTGTCCAGTGAAACCCCACTATTGCAGCCACTGGATTTAACAGGGAACCCGTATTTTATGGCCACATTCAAGTTGAGAAAATCATCCATAACTTTGGAGGGTGCAATATGTGCAAGTTTTCGCAAGTGTACATTCCTTTTGTTTGCTGCAAATTATGAATCCACCATAGTTCTACCATGTTTTTTGGTTAAAGCCATATGCTAAACCGCAGTTGGACTCCGTGGTTCGCTTGCGCTCTTCAGCCGAGCTTCAAGTGTGCCTTGGCGCTCTTCAGCCGCTTGTCCGCCTCCTGGCGAAACTTTTGTCAGACAAAGCGTGATAAACAAAAAAAACAATGAGAATGATCTGGATTTCTTATTGATCATTGTTTTGAGAATTGATCATTGTTGATCATTCTTGATTTCTCTAATCATTCTCAAAACTATAAAAAACCGTTTAAACAACATAAAAAATGTGTCGTTTATCCAGTCAAGCGTGAAGGATTTCTGAGGAAAGTCATGATGAAAAATATTGCGGTCAAGTCCTTGGGGGTTTAGACCCTCTGATCGTCGAGAATGTCGGTTACTAAACAACACGGGCGTTGTATGGTGGAAATATAAACATGATAATTATGTGGTTACAAAAAAAAAAACAATTGGATATTTTAGGGGTTACTAAATATAAATGTACTGTTGAAGTATAGACTATTTCACTGACTATTTTAGTAGATATTTACAAAAGTCTATCTATTTTGGGGCTCGCTTGATATATGATCTATCTTGATGACGCCCACTTTTTAATCATCCAAATGCTGCAGTCACAAATGATCCAGTCGCCTTGAAAATGTGGTTCTTGGAATGCACCACTTCCAAAGATTCCTCGGCCACTCGCAAGGCCGAGCGTTGGACCATTTCAGACGCTGGTTCCGCAGCTGCCCACTCTTCGGACACTGTCCGACATTCTGCTTTATTGGTCTACCCTCATAGGTAAGTCACTACACCTTGGAAAATCTGGCCGGGGAAGCACTGACAAATTTGAGACTGAGCAACAGGTGTTTTGGGATACAGCCAACAAGAAGGGTATGTGAAAAAGAAATGCGAAAAATGGTGAGACGACAAATCAGTCATTTCTCCAAACCTCTTCTGAATTTTGAAAATGCTGAATCTGCGAACAGTTTCTTTTGATTTCTTCGCAATTTACAGATGTTTGATACGTGAATGTGGCAAATTTGGAAGAATAAAATGATTCCTGGTTCATCACCAACAGAGTTGAACCCATCCATCGCACCCAAACAAAATGATGCTAATCTAACACCAAAAAACAAACCAACAAACAATTGGAGCTTGAGCTTGGTAAATTAGAAGATAGTACAATGTCAAATGTGTGAATAAAAACTCAAGGCAGAAGGTCCCAAAGGGGAGGAGGCGAAAAAAGAAACCTTCCAAGGATTCGAGGTCTCAGTCTATACCTTGCTAAAGCAAGTTCCTTCAACTTGCACAAGCTTCGTGAAACGCTTAAAAAAGAAAGTCAAACTCAAAATCTGCAATTAAAAAACTCATAAGTTCAGAACCTTTATACATGCCAAGGCACATCATAGGCGTCCTGCGCTTTCTTCACAGCTGTCATGGCTGCAACCTCCTCAGGCCTCAGAGCTGCAAGCCATGCAGAAATTGGGAGGTCACCAATGAAAAGTTGGGGAAAATCACCCGAATTTTCGGGGGAAAATCACCCAATGTCCGGCGAAAATCGGCAAACCATCCAGGGAAATCACCGAAAATGTCACTCTTAAAATGTGGGAAGTTTGCCGAAATTGAAGGAGTTCATCACCATGGAGATGGACGCATCAAAAATGTCAGGGATTTGACCAATGTGACTTGGAGTTTGGCATCCCCACCGGAATGGAGAATTGAGCCGGAACAGTGGTACCCTGGTCTTTACACCGTTGAATAGCTGGTGTTCATGGATATACCATCAATCCATAGGTCCCATTTATATCATTTATGGCATGAGCTTTTTTCGCACTGTTGGAAGACTGAAGTCCAAATCCACTTGTCATATCTCATGGTGGGGATTATGAATTTTCCAGTAAAAAAAAACAAAACCCTGAATCAAACTCGATCTGCTAAAGTGAAAAACGTGTCTTCCCCAGCATTTTGAGGCGATTTCTTTGGGTTTCATGGATACCCAGTCCAGCGCCATCCTCCGTTTCTGTGCCGCGGCACGTGTCCGGGCTCCGCTTCTCACCACTGACAATGCAGCGCCCGTTGTGCCACTCCGTGTTCCTCTCCTGGTCGCAGACCTGTTTGGTCTCGATGACCATGCCTCAGCCGCTAAGAGATGTCCACCTGTGAGTGGGTTTCCTGGTGGATCAACAAATCACCATGGCAAACCATCGATATGCGGAGGGATGATGGGATAGTCATGGGATAATAATGGGTGATTTATAATAGATTATATAATAATGGATATCACCCGGATTATTTAACGGGATAAGGATATTTAATGGGATATTTTTTTATGGCAATTCCACCTAAGACTTTCATATCAAGCGCTACGAGGATCCCAAGGCAGAGATAACCCTTACCACCACTCACAAATAGTACGGATGGGATTGATGCTGTGAATATGTCTACATACATACTATTATCATCTATATTTATCTATTATCTATAATGTATCAAAAGCAATAGGCAAAGCAAAGGCAATAATAATAATGTCATTGGTTAGAATGGCCGAATTTTGGCCAAGGCCCTTACTTGGAGTATTGCCACTTTGGCCCCCGGAACTTGTTGCACATTTTGGCGCAATTGTAAAATAGTGTGGGTGTTTGCCGACTCGTGTTTTTTTGAATCTAGAAGAGTCAAGAATCAACTTGCTTCCATCTCATTGTCTTTGTCATTGGATTGGTTTAAGGGAAAATCTTAACCGGAAACCATGGTTTTTACCATCAAATATAGGTAGGGCTTTCCTGTAAATTTTCCCATCATCCCCTCATCCAATTCTATGAGAATACTGATTCTGAACACTGCAATCGCACCGTCGCACACCGGTGCGAAGCAAACCAGCACCGCATCAGCAGTTTTTAATCAATGATCATCTCATGGAACCGCCATGGGAATTGATTGACCGACCTGCCCCCCCCCCAAAAAAAAAGTTCCAAACAACTAGGAAAGAAAAGAAGGGGGATGCTATTGTTTGGGCAACATCAACAGTGTATATATATATATCATATATATATATCATATATATATATATCATACATCCTATGCATGTATTCCCATATAAAACATCTACCTGCACAGAAACACCTGGGCAAATGACGTGGCTTCTCCACCGGGAATGACCTGCTGAAATCCCAACGGAGTCCATCTCGAATGGCGAACCCACCATATTTTGCTGCTTCAATCCCTCATGGTTGTCACTCATCATCATCATTTTGATTGGCTAAAAGCACATGGTTCATCATTTCAATCGAGTTTGGTGCTGAAATCATGTGAAATCCATTGAAATCCTGATCTTTCACAAGTTTTGTTGGCATGAAATCACAACTCATCACCATTTTGCTTTGGTACATCCCCAATTTTCTTGGCGAAATCTCACTGTCCCAATTTTTGGGCTCAACCAACCCCCGAATCCCCCGAATAACGTTCGGCCCAGGGGGCCGAATTTGTTCTCCGCAGGGGCGCCCACCACGGTGTTGCGACCCTTGATGCGGCGCTGCGCCTCCGACTCGGCGTCCTAGGCATTTGTCATACAGGATGGCGCCCAGTGATGTGAACGTTGGCTGAAAAAAAAAACCTGAAATAATCCCCATGAAAACTATAGTTATCTATAGTAGATAGTTCTATGGTTTATGGTAGATATAACTATATAGATAACTATATGTGGTAGTTATCTATAGTTATATCTACCATAAACCATTGTGTTATAACTATAGTTAATGGGGACTGTAAACCATTAACAATGGGGCTTATAAACAATTTTAATAGGGATGTTCCATGACACAAACCATCCAGCGATAAAGGGGTACCCCATTAACTATAGTTGGTTTATAAACCCCAATAACTAGTTCGTTACATCTACCATAAACCATAGAATTCAGCCACTGAAATAAACCAACGGTTCACACTTTCGCACGACTGGGGGCCCCATCCTGTAGCGATGTCACGGGATCGTAGTGGGATACCGGAAACCAATACTTTGTCATACTCTCTATTGGCTATTGAATAGCTCAATCACAAATAATCACAAAGAGAGGATTTGGGTTTGTCTGAAAATAGGGTATATTCCCAATGAAATAGCCATTTAATAGGGATTTCATGATCAGCAAAACCATTGGGTTTAGGGGTACACTATTTTCAGACACACCCATTTCTAAGCAAGCTAATGCTTGATGACTAGAGGGTCATGGCGATAAGAACGCTATTCCCATGAGCCTTGATGGACTGAAGAACCAAGGCCTCGTTCTTCTCGGCCCTGACACCATGGGTAAGCCGCGGCAACCCCCATTTTGGAACTCGAAAAATGTTGGAAATGTGCAAATTGATGGAGGATACATCATCACTAACAACTTTTTTCACATCCTGGAAACACTTCTTTCGGCATCGTTTTGGGGGTTATGATATTCCCGGATTTTAAAGAAGAGATTGAAGGTAGCAACCCTTGTCAAACCACCCCTCCGATTTTGTTTCCCCAGCTTTTGAAAAGGTCCTAGTTGTTTGGGTGTGTGCCTGGGTGATACTTATGGCGATCCCCAAATCGGTGGCAAATGGAAATCAATCATTTCACCCTTTGCAAGTCTCCCAAAACTAAGAGCCTACAATCTCATTGGGGGCCCCTTCCCTCATGTCCAGACAAACTCAAGTACACAATAAAAATTGGTTGAGTTCTCGTCTTTGGATAATTCCGAGTTAAGTGCCTAGATTTCATGTATGTCATCCATTTTTCATGATGAAATCTCCATGTGAAAAACCATGTTTGATGGTCAGATCCCCAAAGTGTCACCATTTGGTCATTTCAAAAAGTGTTGACCCTAATGGACCTGTGATAATCCCCAAGATTGGATAGTATCTGGGTAAATTACAATATTTCACCAACCTGAATAGTGCGGCCATTTGGGGATGATTCCCCAAATCCTAACCATGATTCCAGTGAGGGAGAACAGTGAGGTCGTTATAATTTACCCAGATAGTATAATAATAACCGAACCAATCATCAACCAACCATATTTTATCAGCTAGATCCACTTCTATCATCTTATATCCCCAACAGTTTGATGGTTGTCAAAATCATGAAACAAAATCCCTGTTACATGACAATCATCATCAACCAACAGGAGTTTTAAACATTCAGATCCTCGGACTGTCCATTCTAAAATCCCCATGTGTCCATCATTCTTGTTCGTGAAATCCCCAATTCATCCCCACTTTCATGGTCATGTCATACTGGTTGGGCAATAGTTTATCCCCCAATCAACCATCATTCATCTATTGTATTAGATTCCCAAATCTATATTTCATGGCTACATCATCAACGGGGTAATAGTTCATCCTCTCTGATCATTGCCAATAGAGTGGATACGATCCCCAAAAACCCAAACCAAATCAACCAACCATCGTTGATCAGCTATATCTACTTGTATCATCTTATAATAGGATTCCCCCAACGGATTGTGATAATCCCCGATTGAGCAGTGTTCGAAATCCCTCTATCATTCCATTTAATCCTGCTTGGTTTATGTAGTCGGGATTCCTCGTTCTTGGATTATTAATCCCCGAACTAATCATTAACCAACAGAGGTTTAGAACACTGCTCAATTACAGCTTGAGTATTGTCAGTATTGTACAAGAATTCACTGTATTTCAGAATTTGAGGGACCCTGGGCCTCAAGCTTTGGGATTCTTAACCAGCGGGCTGTATAAACCAACCATCAACCCAGATTCATCATGTCATATTCCCATTGTTGGTTTATAGTTTATAGCCTATAAAAACCACTATTAACCACTATCAATCACTATTACCCTCTGGTAAACTAACATAGCTATTGAAAATGGCCATTTATAGTGGATTTTCCCATTAAAAATGGTGATTTTCCATAGCTATGTTAAATTACCAGAGGGTACCCACCAACCATCAACCCGTCAAATCCACCAGGTCCCACGGTCCGCGCCCCCTGGGTTCCCCCGGCTCCAACTGCTCTTCCTGCGCGAAATCCCGGCGCCCGTCCGCGCTCAGAAGCTGCTCGGTGGCGCCCAACTGGCACCGCGCGCAAGGGCAACGTGGCAGGCTGGCAACGAAGAAAATGGGCATGTGAACCATCAAAAATGATCAAAAATGGTGATTTAACCAACAAAAAGTGTGATGATTCAACCAGCAAAATTGGTGATGTCACCACGAAAAAATTCTGATGTTCACCCTGAGACATGTGGATTTATGAGGAAAATAAGGAATTCAGCAACAAGAAATTGGGATTTCACCACCGAAAGTTGGGACTGTTGCCAACCAACATGCAAAGTTGACCTATTAAAACATCGATCATCACCAACGAAACTTGAGATTTTACCATCAAAAGTGGAGATTGTGCAAACACAATAGTGATGTTCACTCACAAAAATGAGGAAATTCACCTTCAAAGAAAGATTTGATTCTAGCAGCAGAAATGCGGGATTTACGCCGTATAAATAAGAGTAAACATGATTTAAGCAGCAAAACTTAGGCACTTTAAGATTTCAGATGATTTCAGGTACACGAATTGGTTACCAACCCAACTTATCGAGTTGCCTAAGGTGTAGTAAAGCCTATGAGTTGCTATATGAGAAGCTGGAAATAAAGGGAGCCTCCACTGATGACTCTGGGAATCTCAATTCGAATACGTCGATGTGATAAGCAACCCAAATAAGTGACCGAATTCTGCCAGAATAAGAAACGATTTCAAAATTGTTTCGGATGCATGTCAACACTTGGAACTCGAGGGGTTTCGGGCCGGAGTTTCTCGTTAACGTTTTTGGGTTCCCAAAAGTGTGTGTGTTTCACACTCACCACCCAGCAGTTTTCGGCACCTCCTTTTTCATCACATCCTGCTTGGACTGCATTGCGTCCTGCAACTGCTCCATCTTGCTTTTTTCCGCTGCCTAGCCCAGAAGCTGAAAACATCGCTACCGCTCCAGCACATGAAAGATACCGGATTAGCAACCCCAAAAAAAGTATATCATCATAATTCATCTATAAATGGGCCAGTTTCCATAGCTATGTTAGATTAGCAGAGGGAAATAGTTTGCTATCTTCCAGCTCCATTGGAACCGCCCCACCATCATTCTCGAAAGCACCTTAGGCCCAAAAAAAGTATGGGATAAAAGAAATACCACTGTTTGTCGCAGTGCACCAATTGTTTAATACCTGTGTATCTATGTGTATATATATATACAGATAGACAATCCAAGACAGGACAAGACAAGATTAGATTAGATTTCGATTGAGATTAAGATTGAGATTAGACTAGATAAATTGGAAAGATTAGATTAGACTAGATTAGATTAGACTAGATTCGATTAGATTAGACTAGACTAGATTAGGTTAGATTCGATTATATTAGATGACATCAGATTGGATTAGATTTAGATATATTAAGATTAGGATTTAGATTTAGATTTAGATTAGATTTAGACAGATACTAGGTAGATAGCAGGTAGATAGTAGGTAGATAGATAGACAGGATAGATAGAATAGATAGACTAGATTAGACTAGACAGATTAGATAGAATAGACAGAATAGATAGAATAGATAGATTAGATAGATGGAATAGATTAGATAGATTAGATAGATTGGATTGGATTAGATTGGATTAGATTGGATTAGATTGGACAGAAAAATAGATAGATACACATATGACCATTTGTCAAAAATAGTTGACAGAAGCTTTGTAAGTTGTTGATAATTAGTGTGGACCTAGTTGTTTTTGGGGTCAACGCCCCGAGGCGGGCGTGGTTTTTTCCACGTTTGTGCTCTTTGGCAGTATACGTGTTTAACGCTCTTGCCGACTGTAAGGTGACGCTACCGAAGACACGTTGCCCAACTTTGTTGCTGACGTCTTGCTACCTTGAGGGAGGGGGGGTGGGATGATAACGTTCCTTTCGACTGTAAGATGACGCTACCGAAGACACTTTGCCCAACTTTGTTGCTGACGTCTTGCTACCTTGACCGCGAGGGGGGGTGGGGGGGGGGGGGGGGATGATAACGTTCCTTTCGACTGTAAGATGACGCTACCGAAGACACGTTGCCCAACTTTGTTGCTGACGTCTTGCTACCTTGACCGAGAGGCGGGGGGGGGGGGGTGATAACGTTCCTTTCGACTGTAAGATGACGCTACCGAAGACACGTTGCCCAACTTTGTTGCTGACGTCTTGCTACCTTGACCGGGAGGGGTGGTGGGGGGGGGGATGATAACGTTCCTTTCGACTGTAAGATGACAGACATCAATACATCAATACATCCAGACTTTGGGCAAGCTCTTCAAAACGAAGAATGCCGACTGAAAGAGCACTGAGGAAAAAAAGAATGCATTGAACCTCAAGCAGATGTTGCGGAATTGCAAAAGTTTTTTTTTGGCATTTTGACATCTTGCAGCAAACGTCAAAACATCATAGATCACAAGCACAAAATACTGTAAATTACAGTGTAAAAAGGTGATTTTTGATTCAATCACCAAGTACACAATTGTAGAAAACCCACACCCGCCTCAAGGCGGTGTTCCCTTGTTTTTCCTCTTCGTTATGAGGCGGCACGCAACTAAATTCACCAGTTCTGCAAGACAGCGCTAGCAAACCGGCTAGGTTTGCGCTGGTTTTTTCTTTCACACCCATGTTCAAGGATATTTTGTGTGTTCCTGCCTGTTTTTTATTTTAACCTAAGGATGTCTTAGTGAAATTCTGTGCTACTCAACAATTTTCCTATATTTTTGAGGTTGCGGCTCAACTTTGCGAATTTGTACATAATTTTACCCGCTAGATCCCCGCTAGCAATGCGCTAGCAAAAGTTTCAAAAAACGGCTCTGGTTGACCCGTGACCCAGTCGCCACCAGAGAACTTGTAGTTTATCCTGTCTGTTTGACAAAGCAGCAGTAACTGCAAAGGCAACCACCAGCTCTGCAGATATTCCAGTTCCACCACTAACAACTGGCAGCGGCACCCACTTCATATAGACGCGCGCTAGCATTTACTGCAGGTTTTAGCTACGGCTTCAAACATGAAAGATAAAATGCAGGGTTTCAGACTATTTAGGTCAGTCATGGTTTCAAAGGCACAATAAGAAGCGGCACGCAAGGAATTACGATTTATAAACCAAACCAGGAAAAGACATTTTGGCAAACCGTCATATACATATCTGTTATGTGTATGTATACGTGCATCTGTTATTTGAATGTATCCGATATATATATATATAATTATATATATATATACACATACAATATCTATAGCCTGTATATGTCTGTATGATGCACATCACGGGTGCACCTTGTCATTGGCAGGTTGGCGGCTAATGTCTTTGGCCGCTTCCTTTGCCTCGAGTCAAAGCCGGACCAGCCTGGTCTGCTGTGATTTACAGTACCCCCTCTGGTCAACATACGAAAAAACTATGGAAAATCACCATTTTTAATGGGTAAATCGGCAAATCCACTATTTCGACTGGGCCATTTTCAATAATTAAATTAGCCATGTTAGTTTACCAGAGGGTAATCATCAAAAAAACTTTTGACCAGGACGGTCTTTGGTGTGTCTTCTGAATCTTTGGTGTGTCTTCTGGTGATGTGTCAGAGATTCTGTGAAAATTGAGACTGAATCAAAGATGGAATTCATTGAAGGTTGATATCCGATAAGACTGCTACTGGGGGTTGCAATCTGATAACGGGGAAACAAGCGACAAACTGGGGTCAATATTGTAATGTCATGTGATGTGTCAGGTAACTAACAGATGTCTTTGCTCAGGAAATCAACCATGCGACCGAATATGCAAAAAAACAAAGGAACAACAATTAGAATATCATAGAATATCACCAATAACAAAGGGAACAAATAAGAATTAACCTCTGGTAATCTAGCATAGCTATAGAAAATGGCCCATTGATGATTTACCGGTTCAAAAATGCTGATTGTCCATAGTCATCTTAAAAAATGCCAGAAGGGTAGCTGTAGCTGTAGATTTATAGATTACTATAGATATTTAATGATGTTTATATATACATACCCTCTGGTAATTTAACATAGCTATAGCAAATCACCATTTTCAATAGGTAAACCATCTATCAATGGGCCATTCTCCATAGCTATGTTAGTTTACCAGAAGGTATGTCCCACATGATCTGACCATGAAAACAGACCCAGCGCAGCCTGTTGCAACTGCTCTTCCAGCTCGTTTTGTTCCACCTGCAGCGTGGCATATCGCCAGAAATAGCACAAGCCTCATCGATATCCCATGTTGCTAGCTATATCAGTTCTATCCCATTGATGCCATTAATAGCTCATTCAAGACTATATATCAGTTATATCCCATTAGCTAGAACTGATAGACAATAGTTAATTCCTTCATTCTCAACTCATCTCAATTCCATGACATGGTTTCGTTGTGACAAGTCGTCACATTAGTGCCGCTAAGGCGGCATAGGTAGCACCAACCCGACTTGGATAACTGGAAAACTTCAGGAAATTCATGGGGAAACTTCAGGATGGTTTCACCGGTCACGGATTTTCCCATAGGCTTGACAGCCGCTACAGCTGGATCAGTTGAGATGCTGTTGGATTTGGGCTTAATCAATTTCTACCCTTTAAACTCTTATAGTATGTGGATTACACTATAGACATAGATACATGTATCTCATATATATATATACCTTAACCTTCCGAAACCTTAAAAAATAACAGTTTCATAGGTAAAACGAAGTTCTACCTGGGATAACTGGGGTTTACTCTAGAACCAGGTTTTGCCCTGATTCACCTTTCTGCCCGGTCAGCTCATAGATCTTTTGGCTCCCCTGGCGACTTGCAGTTCGACTTAATTTGTCAGTGCCTGAGTGTGCTTGGTGCAGTTTTGGTTTGACTAGAGGGAAAAATATCATAGAGGACAACCCTGACTTGCCATAGCCATTAATACAGGGAGCTGACTTGCCATAGCCATTAATAGAGGGAGACAATAGCACGCAACACATGTGCTGGCACTAATTGGCACAAACTATGAAACCAGCTTTCACCCATTGGTGATAACAGCTACGCAAGTAACGGTCTATTACTCGGTCGGCACACGGCCGTTGACTGGTCACACGTCTGCTAAGACGTGAAGGTCGCCCCACGAAGTCTTCTGAAGGCTGCGTGGCATAGCACAAAGGATTCAACACTGCTCCTCTGGAAGAACCCTCCAGCAAATAGATCATCAGATGGTGATAGGCATGAAATTTTGGCTGAAGGACAAAAAGCGTACGCCCTTCTCCATGTGAAATCTTGCAAAGATCGCTGTAACGTCGAAGGAAACGTAGGCCTTGCTCTGCAGCTTCTCCGGCCTCTGAGACTGATAGCCAAGCTTTCCCTGAGTACAGCACCCGCATGGATGCATTGACCGCAACAGCGGCTTCACCAGATAGTCTCAATGACACCGGGAAGTCGCTCCAATCTTCATTGGAAAAACGATGCTCCACATATTGCATCAACATGGTAGTGAGCTCCCCCTTGTGCCAGCTGCCATTGGGAAAGCACTGCGTCGTAGGATAGTTGAGAGACTCCTTGTTCAGCTTGGTCATGAACGGCCGCTTGCCACGGCCTTTGCAAAAGGAAATGTAGTCTTGACCCAAAGCCTCCATCCTCAAATCGATGTTGCTCTCTGGCCGTTGTTCAGCTAAAAGGACCAGAAAACTGGCTAAGAATGCCTTCCCACATCCTATGTGCCATGTGTGAAACAAATCGAAGAACCACAGTCCAGCACTTTCACCGCAAACGTGGGGAACCTTGAGCAAAGGCGGTTGTACTCTGAATGGACTTTCTGCATGCAGAGTCTTAAGCCATTTCGGAGACCTGCTTCCAATTTCCTCAAAATCATACATGGGTTGTCCCGCACAGCAAAGATGGCAAACTCCAACAGGAGTTTTCCTTTTCTTTCCGGCAGTTTCCTTGTGCTTTTCTGCGTTCCAAAAGCTTCTTGTGAGGTTGCCACTCTTGACCAGCCATGGCCAATCGCCGGTCACTTGCAAAAGGCATCCCCAGAATTGGCCACGGCATTCATGGGTGACACCTTCAGTGACTAGGTGAGAAAATTCATCACTTGCAAAGCTCATGAGCTGGTCAAAAACTTCAGCATTGGAATTCGTATATGAATGCTTGGGAAGAGCAGCAATAAGGAACCTGGAGGTGTAAGTATGGCCCTTGTAATTGGGCAACATTCTCAGATACTCTCGTTTGCCCTTCCGGGCATGCTCCTGCAACCCCCGTCCCAGAACACTGGCACAACTAACTACCAGGAAGGCACTATGTCGCCGCCCACGTCCTTCATCTCCATGCAACAGGAGAGGCGCGCACCTACGGAGCACGACCTCGCCACGCCTCTCCTTTTCAAAAATTTCATGCTGCGGGCAGTGGACCCGGTAATGATCCCAAAAAGACTGAAGGATCGCCTCTTCCCGGACCCAATCTGGACGGTAAAGGCCGCACAAAATGTGCCAATGGTTTTGCTTCAGCAGAAAGCTAAACCAAGATCTCAGACTGAGAACTGGAACAGTGTTGCCATTTCTTCCAGGTAGCTGAGCCTTTTCAATTTGTAAGGTGAGACCAAACTGATTTACCATGATCCTTCGGCAATCTCTTTCACCATTTTTTTCGGACCGCCGCGCTAATTGGGCAATGCCAGCAGAACGGGACACAGCCTGTTCACCAAGATCCTCAACAAAGTTCTTGGCAGTGCGAATAGCCGCTGCACAGGAAGCCTAGGCGATGCAAGGAAATTGCATAATGGCGTTGGCAAGTCAGGGTTGCAAGGGGGATTGGATAAACAAAACTCTTCCAACATTACATCAAAAAGTGGGATGTTAAATGCTTCAAGAGACATGGCGTACAAAGTAACAACTCCAAACCCTTGGCTATGAGTGTTAGAACGGCTTGCGTTGCAAAAGCAAACTCTCACACACTGCAGCGTGATTTTTTTCGACTGGTGCTAGGCCATCATTGGGCCCAGAGTAACTTTTCCATATTTACACATCCATATATACATCATTAGGGTAGTACATAGCCCACCTCAAGATTTTAATTTCACGGCCGGGGGGTACTTAAAAGATCTGTACACAACATAGATCATGTACACCGGTGGCAGCTGCCCGTCCAAGGTCGATTGGTCCGGGATCGTGGTGTCCCCTCCGGCTCTGACGTTTCTGCAGCCAGGCATACCTGGGAGGGGCAGCATGTTTAATGATCGGGTTTGAAAATGGGATTGGATCTACACACATCAACTTTTGAATACTGCGTATGGGGAAAAAACCTGTCACATATGCAAACAAAGTGCTATTGTACTTTTCGATTAGGGCCGCTTCCATCATGGCGGGCCCGCTGGGTTCCAAACTGTAGTACAACACAATCATGTGGTGCCATTGATCTCGAGACATGCCATACCCATACTTTTTGTTGCACCATCTCGAAACACAATTGGAGGTCCAACCGATCTTGAATATAAGAGGTGACCAGGAAGCAAATAGTCTATCCAAGACAGCCATCGCATGAAGCAGAGCTTTGCCAGCCACTGCTCCGATCTCAGGTAGCTGGAAGGAGATGCGCCCGGGCACTTGGCTTTCAGCATCTTTTTGGAGTTGGAGGAGCTGTGGGGTAAGCTTGGAATGGGAATAGAAAACATCGGACCATTTCTCCAAATCGGTTCGTCGTTTTTTCACTGGTTGCAAGTCATGTTTCACTGGTTGCAAGAGCTGATCATCCACACATTTTTTTCCTGGCAAAGGTTTTTTGTCAGCAACTTTTAAAGGGTTCAAGCAACTTTCATCTGTTGACCTTGTCCAAGGGTACGGGACTTGAGCGTCCTTGGATGGAGATGGAAATGTTAGATATCACAAATGCCGAATTTAAAAATCCAATTCGATTGATTATCTGTTTTATCACAGGTGTTCAGTTTTTTTGCACCAGATATCCCTGAACAATCTGATTGCAATCTAGAAGCGGAACGGTGCGATGTAAGGAGTTCAAGCAACCATTGCTCTTCATCGCAGATGGGATGGTCTTTTTGAACCAGGCTCATCAAAGCCAAAATACTTCAGAAAGTTCAAGTAGGACATTTGCCAATTTCACCAATTCAATGTGCAATGTAAGGGTGCATCAAGTGGAACCAAACTGTGCCAGATCCCAATGAATTTGAGGTCCAAACACCATTGCCGATATCTTCATTGAGGCCGCGCAGTGCTTTGCCAGCAGTTTGACCTGGCAAACGATAGCATCCGAAGATGTTCCCATGAGAATCCCATTCATCTAAAAGGGGTCAAGGGTGTACCAGTGTAGCAAAAGTAACATGGTTTCAACTTCAACTGTGAAGACTTAAAAAGTTGAGCTCCCTGCTTGGTTCAAAAATGTTAACATCATAATTACGAACGGCTACTTATGACTTATGAATTCTATTTGATGAGTGTGGCCTTGAACCTGGCCTTGGGTTGCACCATGTTCAGCTCACCCCCACATTTTCTCCCATCCCTTTGCTAGGCTTTGATGCTCGTCGCCAGTGTAGCGGACAAGGACTGCAGTTCACAGTCACTCCACAGCACACTGACTGTACCGCAGTTAATTGTCCAAACTTCTCTTGACCACAAACCGCCTGCACGTATACTGATCTGTGGAAAGCAACAAATAGCCAGCTTGTTGGTTGAACAGTTGAAACCTTTCTTTTGAGGGTTGGTATTCAACACATGAGACGTACAGTTTCGGATGTGGTGAGTCGAGTCAGAGATATCAGAAAAAAAGCTACTTTTGATGAGATGCCATGTTAAAATCCCACCATGCCAACGATCTAAGATTTTTGGGATTTTTTCACCTTCTTCTTGGGAGCCTTTGGTGCTTTGCTACCTTTCGGCTTCACAGCATTTCCCTTTGTTACCTTTGCCTTCACAGTTCCCTCCGTATTCTTGGGGCTGCTCTGAGAGCTGCTCTTGGAGTAGTACTTCTTGGCGTTCCTGCCCAGACACCAAGTTGACTTGAATCAATTGCACGACTTTGCATCAACACACAGCTTTACCCAAACCTTTACCCAGCGCACGGCATTGCAGGAGGCATTGTCAGCAGCGGTCCTGACTTTGAGCTCGATCGCCGTGGCCTTGCTACACCTCAGGAAACCGGGGAAGCTGAGAAATTTCAAACAAGTCTCACCTGATGTTTTTGAACCTGTTGCTTTCATTCTTGGATTTATTGAATCTCAAATGTCTACTATTATTAAATACTTGTAATTAAGTGGATAGACGATGATAGACCTGACTTGATGTGAAATCCAGTTTTGGACCCTGGCACGAAAGTTGCATCCTTCATGGCCTTTTCAGCCATGGTGTAAAACCTCAGGAGGTCCGGAAAACATCCAAGCGTGGGATGGCAAAGTAAGGATATCATGATTGATGTCAGAGATGAGGGAATTGTTCTGACAAGAAAAATATACATTACATCATGTAGTAACCTTGGTTTATCATGGTTTATCATCATAAAACCGAGAAACTTATCCGATCGAAACTGGTCCATTTCTCCCTGTGCCCATGTCTCATTGCATTTGTCATATTCGGCATCGATCTTCTTGATCTCGGACTCCAAGGTAGAAATGCACCTTGCACGAGCAGTCATCCCAAATATGAGGCCATGGGTGAGGATGGACAGTTGAATTCGAAATGCTGATGTTTACCTTTGTTTATGTAGACATTCCTCAGCCAATGATATACTTATATGCTTAACCATACTCAACCAAAATGTTATATGATGACGGTTGCAAACTATATATATAGGTTGAAGCATCCACAATCATTCCTGCACTTCCTTTCATGAGAACTTCCATTACCAGAAGTAAGAAACCCTTTTGTGGGCATGGAACAAATACCGCAGGACTGCAGTCAAAGAAACGACTTGGCCGCATCATCAGTGTAATTTCTAGAAAGATCTCGGGCCAGTGATCGAAGTTTGCCCGACTTCGACATGACTGAATCCAAGACTTTCTTCAGGGCTTCTCTGGTCTCAGGGGCCGCAAACTGCGGGAAGCAAAGAACATAAATGTTAAGTCAATTGAAATGTCTTATCAGGAGATCAACATATTGATGTTCAATTCTTGGTTTATTATGTATACATTGGTCTATTTTCGACTGATTGGCACTCTGAACAAGGAAATCAATCACCTTAATTCAGTACCAAGATTCAACAAATACAGGAAACATATTTTCTGTGATACCCTATCCTGAGCGTACTTGTCATGCTTTGGATCCTCCAAGCGAACTTGCTTCTCCCTGGCATCTCGGGTATCTAAGTCTCCCAAGCGTGCGAACTTGTTCTCAAACTGGCACGTAGGGTCAGAATCTGCCTGGCATTGCCAGGACATGGGATGGGCAGCATGCTTTGAGAAGGACGAAGAGCATTGAATGTCATGGTTTGGGGCCTTAGATCTCTTGGTGTGGGTTTCCTCAAAGCTGGTCTCTTCAGTGCGTTCAGCTGTCTCCTTTGTGACAATCCAAAACTCCTGCTGCCCGTCGTAGGCATTGCACCTCCGTCAGGGATTGTAATGTCACAAGCATGTGTTTTGATATGCTACAATGTTTGACTTTAACATTATTGGCAATCTTCTAACTCTAAAAGCCATAAGACGCAATGAGAAAACATTGCATTGAAAAAGTGGATTCATTGGACAACCCCGTGACGTGAGCCTGATATGAGTGGCCCCAATGGCCGCACAACGGGCCTTTGCTCCGGCGATTTTCGACCTTTCAAAGAGCAAAGGGTTGATCTAAAATGAAGTCTACAAATCATGTCACTTTAAGATTGAAACTGTTTCATTGGAATTAAATTCTGAATTTAGCTATGGTGCGAAAGTTTATTAGTAAGAGAATCTCCAGGGCCCCCCACTCTTTCCAACCAAGATCATCCCGCATCTCCTGCTCGCTGAACCAACCTTCACTAATGGTCACCTTGTACGCCTGTTTGCGCTTCACCAGCACGTGCAGCTCCGCCATGAATTTCTCCTGCTATGGCAGCGGGACTTTCAGAGTATCCCAATTTTAAACATACTATTTTATTTTAGAACATGCTAAGGATCCAGGACTAAACTTTCCCACAATGAATCCAACACTTTCTTGAAAATAATGCACTATAGTCCTTGTCAAAGTTATGTTCTCGAAGTAGATCGGCAATGTTGTTCTTATCTCCATTTTGCCACTCTAGTTTCAACCATTCAGGGCAATCCAAATCTCGACGTTTGGAATGGGGCTTAGTCATTCGATCCAGCCGGGCTCTGGCAGCTCGTCGAAGGTTGAACTGCAGGGGGCTACAACTTCAAACAAGCTTTGCTTTGGTTCCAGACTACAAGCTTTTATAATAACATAAACCTGTGAGATCTATGTTTTCAAAACATATGGGGAAACATAAAGAAGGTGCCTGGCGCTTTGTCAAACCCCCCAGAAAACGTGGAACATCTTCTGCACGTTCTTTGGGAGTTGTGGTCGTGGTATCTGAGCTGCTTGGTGCCGGGCTAGGCAAAGAGGCATCCAGACCCCTCTTGGGAGTCACCACTGGTACCAGAGCCTGCGACGAACTCCAATCATGGTTGTGTTTATTCCATTACAGTTGTCCACCAAACATGTCATCCTGGGAAAACAGAACATAACATCTTATAAAATTATATGTTAATGGTAAACCATAAAATGACGGATGCAGGATGTGGGCATGCCTTCCCATGACCAGCGTTGGCAATGTCATCTTCAGAAGCCTGAGCAACTACCCAATGATTTGCAAAACCACCTATCCATGTAACCAACCGCATCACACTGCCCTGACTATTGAGGCGCTGACCGGCAAGGTTTCAGCATCAGCAAGATCGGGAGGCAAACCCTGAGCGGTGGGAGGGACAAAAGGGATTATGGCATATGTTTCAACATGTTTCAACTGCAGTGCTAGCATTGAGGCACCAACATCGGACTTCTGAGTTGCCAGTTCTGCATCAATGTCCTCACCAAAGAATTTAGTCCAAAGTTTTGCAATATTAATATCACCCTGATGGTTTTGGTTTGCTACGGATATAGTTCCTACTTGTACCCAAGATATAAGAGATTGATTGATAAATTGTAAGCAATGATGAAACCAATATTGATAAATAAAAACGGTCCTCTAATTGCTGCAGCAATTCAGCTTCTTGTTCTTCTTCACTACCCAGCACTGGTTGAGACTGATTAGCAACCTGCTGAACACCAGCCTCAAGGGTTGCACAGCTCCAGCGCTGTGATTCACCCAACAGCTCATGGCTTTCAGGTTGGCGAGACATCTTCTGAGCGGCCCAAAGCTGGGGTCCCTAGAATCTTGAACGCTGGGTTCTGTTCAAAAAAATACGGAATGGATCAATCAGAACACGGATCCGCACTGAATGCAGGAAGTGACTCAACAAAAATCAAGTTTGTATTTGGATGAAGGGGTTTCAGACCAACAAAATTTGGTACTTTTCTCTCAAGAAGCCGAACACATTGCAGGGTTAACTACCGAATTGGACTGGCTAAAGCATTGCGAAGAAAATCGCAAAGACATCAATTTCAAACTTTCGAATTGTGCAGGACAACTACCAGTGGCGAGTTGTTACCATTCGGAACATCGTTTTTTGTCCAAAATTTCCGAAAAAAAACATATGCATTTTGGAGCTCTAAACCCATGAAATTTTTCACGGGTTTGCACGGGTAAATCATGGCTAGATCACGGGTAAATCACGGGTTAGGGTAAACCCCAGTTTTCCCTCATAACTGGGTTTTACCTGGTAAATCATGGGTAATCACGGGTAAATCACGGGCCATTCACGGGTGAATCACGGGTTACAGATTTGAAAGCTTCCAACCCGTATTTTACCCTGTAAAAAAGCTACAAAAACAATTAAAAACTTATCCAGCACCCCTAAAATCCCCTAAAATTCGAATTCTAGTATCATCCGGTCCCATATTCGATACATATATATCGAATATTTGAATATATCTTTTCGGCAAGTACCACTGACAAAAGTCATCCTGTCTTCAACTTCGATGGAATGACATTTCGCCACTCCAAAGGAATTCGAAGGCGTTTCGAACCCCGTAAGTAGGTGAAAAGCTGATCAAAATCAGCGAAGGTCCACAAGTCTTCTGGTGTGTTCCATTCAAGTTGCGTCATGGTGTATAAAGCCGGAGGGGCGCCCTGAGCTGGTAGTTCTGGCTTCCCTTTCGCACCTGCCTTCAGGTCTTCGACCATGTCCACCATTGCCCTAGCAAAGGCCATTGGGTAGATCCTGAAGACAGATGGCAGGTGTGAGCACATAGAATGGGATGATGCTTTATTTCAGGAATTAAATTGAAAACCCTTTGGTTAACTTGAGTGGGAGTTTCCAGGGACACCATCAGTTTTTACTGGAAAACAGTTACTATTACTGGCAAGGGGCTCAGTACCCTTCAGGTGACGGGTCCCCTTATAGCGCAACTTCCCGGAACCATCATAGTATTTCTCGCAGGTTTGAATTTTCTGCTGGTCACTTCCATGTTTGGTCCGTTGCAAAGTTCCTCGATCTAGTCGTCGTACAACAGGACTATTAGCATAGCCATAATGGCGTTTTGCTGTTGGCGCTTTGTAATGTTGCATCCACCACTTTACAGTCGACACCTTGGGCTCAACCAATTCGAAATTTGTTGGGAATCAAAATGCGTATGGAAACCAAAGTGCTGATATAGTTGGCCAATATGTGCAACATTGCGAAACATGAACCAACAGAACTTGAAATAACACATGCCAATCAATAGGAAAGGGTACAATAAGATACTTTACACACTGCAATTGGTTCAGATGTTTGGGCACTAGGAAAACTGAGGATCTAACTGCCGCAGGTCCACCAACACGGAATAGATTCTGCACAACAAATCTCCATGTTGGAAAAAATTCCATTAAGGAGCCGCCTGGCTGTTCTACAGTCCAAGCCCCTCCCAAACACGTCGTCAGGAGAACCAATGCGCACATCCTTCGTGCAAAGAGGACGGCAGGAAGGTTGGAAGTGGGACATGGAGGGGATGGCTGTAAACTTTTAGTGATGTATCCTGGTATCACTTAATATATAGACAAAATCTATGGATATCCATGGGGATTGGTTTTCAAAAACTGACCGTCAAGCCCTAATAACACTTCAACAGTAACAAGGTTAATTGTTGACAGGTTTTGGGACCATGTTTTCAACTTTCGGGATCCTCTCCAGAAGCTTGTTGGTCAACATGACTGAGGGATGGCCAGTGTAGCCAAGAGAGGAACAGGCTGACCTCATACTGGTTCCAACATTGACTTTGCATAGGGAAGAGCATTTCATTCCATAATGCGAGGCAAAGTCATCATGGAGACCCTTCAGCAATACGATCACAGCTAACCTGAGTGGGCATTGTTGATCAACAAGCTGTTTGGTAGCAAAGAACAAACATTGATTGCTTTAGCTTAAACATTTTGCACAGAACCCTCATGTCTGAATTTTCATATTTGTTTCGTATCTTTGGACATGGCTTTACTGTGCACTGTTCTACATGCATGTCCCACGCCCAAATAGACCATATAAAGAAATACCACAACTTATGAAAAAATATGAAAAATACATCTCAGGAAACGCCATCCCTGCAGCTGATGCTAAATCCATATAGTTGTTCTTCTTCGTTTCAGGGCTGTGGTCTTTGATATCAAGCCTGATAGATCGATACTGCGCCGACTTCATGCATCTAGTGAGGTTTCCCATCCCTGCGAAGTATTCGATGTAGCTGAACTCCTGCCACTGGGCTGGGGCGTTTGTAGCCAACAACAACCAATGGACAATGGCGAACTTTGGGAAGTGTCAGAAACTATGTTCTATTGTAGGAGATCATGCCTTATGGAATGATACGGGCATATTCCCTTTATTCCTTTTATTTTCGGGAACCCCTGGTTCACCACATTCCACCAGCCTGGCGCAGATCGAAGCCGCTCCAAAGGATCAAGAGGATGCAAAAAGCGAACTCCTGAAGCAGGACAAGATGATGAGGTTCTACAAAGTAGGGATGGGTGGGGAATGAAATGCACAATGCATACATGCACTAAAAACCTACAATTGGAAATAAGTGTGTGGATGTTATGCATATATACAATGGTTGATCTATTTGATTTTGATATCACATCTTTATAAACATCTATATTTTCTTACCATGTGCAATCCACCAAGACCTTTCCCCCAGCCCGCTTGTATCCTTTGGACACTGAAGCTGATGTAGTCGCCACATCAAATCATCAACAAACGGCATTGCTGCACCGTTATGAGAAGGAGTAGGGTCAGAAACACGACAAGTCTTGACAATTTGAAAGCATGGTGAAGATCCCCAAAACAATGGGACCTGGAGCTAGGGATTCATATGATTTCACAAAAACTAGAGATTGAGTTTAATTACCAATGTGCTTTGCATCAAAGTTGCGATGTTGACATTTTGATGGCCTTCCTGAGATCATCTGCAAAAATATGCGGAGACCAAAGGTTCAGGTTACAAATGCATGGATGAGTAACCAATCTTCTACGAAGCTAAATTATATATTTGTTAATTGATATATATAACCTCTATATATGGTGGATACAAAATTTTCCTTGGAACCACTTTCCCGAGCAACCATGCCAGCTCCACACTTCAGCGTATTTCCCCGTACCTTCCACAGGTTCCTCGCTTTGAACGCATTCTCAAGTTTCGGCCTCAGAGGGAGATTGGAGCAAGAACTTGGGAAAACAACATGGATCAAAACCAACCATGTTTCTTGTGGGTTTGGCACCATTGAAGTCGAAAAGGCATCATAAAGGTTTCATTTCTGGTGGTTTGTAACTCACTATGCGATGGAGGTTGGCCAAGGAAAAGGTTGGGAACGTTGATCAAATCTTCGCTGCTGTTCATCGAATCCCGTTTGAACTCAAAGCTGACCCCTGGTGGATAGTATGTCACAGCATTTCTTGTAATCACATGCCCGAAATACATATATGTGTGGAACTTGATGAGGGAACATTTCCTTTCACCAACGAAGAATCCCATTGGACACCTATGCATTTTTTTTGCCGGCGCTGGTGTCAAGGTCTGATGACGCGATTTGCAGCCAGTGAGTGAGGGCTAAGGACTGATCAAGTGCCACCATTGGTTTACAACTGACTGCAGTTGCATCATTCACGCCCCCAAACCAACAATCCACAAAGTTAAAGATTGGAAGGGATACCTCAAATTGGACCCCTGGCTGCAGTAGCCCCCTTGGAAACTCGTCTAAGTGGCACTGCTGAGGACTTCACTGTTGATAGGAATCTAAAGATGTTGATACATGACTGCAATCAAAAAAAACTACAATGTCTATTTCAAAATTCCTGAGCACAGAATGGACATTTTTTTCAAGAAAAGTTGCCCCAAAACAGCACCAATTGTTTTTGAAATCATAGCTTCTAAGCCAGCCCAACGTGTGCATACCCACATTGATGCCATCTTGTTCACAAGTTGGCAGGCCCTAGCACACAGCTAGCAGAGCTAATGTAGCATCACCTATGGGGCAGAGACCGGTGTCACCTACAACCCTTCAATAACAGAGTTCACCGCTTCATCTAGCGAAGCTTTGGTGTTGGAAATCAAATTATGATCGATCACACCGTCAGACGTGTCCACGTTTGGGTCAGCACGAATCTCTTCCACGCGCTTTGCCTGGGAGAGACACACGACATGGGTGACCATATAATCTATAGTATCATTGCTACACATTTCAAAGATTGTGGAGTCCATCTGAGATATCACCTGTCAAAAAAAAAACTGTGAACAGCAAAACAAAACAACATAATAATTTTCCAATTGCTGCACAAGTTTGTGTTGTACATACTGCATACAAGCCACCATTTGCTCAGCAGCTTTCAATACTGTAGCCATACGAAGTAGCCAAGTTCCGCGTTTGGGGTTGTCAACTTGGCGGTAGGCAAAATCCCTTCCTTCACTCTTGCATTTCAAACCAGCACCCGTCTTTGACCAGTAGATGTTGTAGGATAGGTCAGTCCCTTTCAAATCCCAGAGTTGGGAACGAATCAATTTTTTTTGTTCTTCATCGCACTTGCGGTTCGGGGAGCCCACAAAAGGCATCAAAAACTTGTTGATTCTCTTGGTGTAAAGAATCACCTGCTCCGGAACAGACTTCCCAACCACCATGTGTTTTTTCTGTTTCTTGTGATCTTTGGCAGCTGCGGCTGGCTCTGCTTTCTTGGTTGGTGACGGTTTCCTTTTTTTAGTCTCATTCTTCCCGTCTTGCTTGTTCTGTTTTTTTGACTTCTTCACTGGTGAATTTGCTGACTGCCCTGCTGGTTGCTTTGCTTGCTTTGCTTTGCATTTGGCCTCAGCCTTGGCCTTTGGGGTGGCTTTAGCCTGGCGAGTTTTGGGTGATTTCACCTTCTCGGAGGATTTCACCTTCTTCTTGGGGGATTTCACCTTCTTGGGGGATTTCACCTTCTTGGCAGTTGCTGTTTTCGGGTTGAGCTGCTCAAGTGCCTTCCACCAAACAGCCTGCTCATCAAGGTTGCCGTCCTCATCAAAACAAGTTTCATCCCACCAGTCCCCAGCGTAGTACCAATTGCTGTCATCCATCTTGCTTTTCAAGTTCTCATGTTTTGCCTTCTTTGTAGATGCCTTGCCATTTGCTGAAGCTTGGTTCTCAGTCTCATCTTCCTGCATTTCATCGTCAACATCTGTTTTTTTCTTCCCTCCTCGGCCCCTGCCTTTACCTCCTTCAGCTGACATCCCTCTACCTCTACCCGTTCCTCCTCGTCCTCTGCCTCTGCCTCTCCCCTTCACCGGTTTCAACTCGATCTGATCCTTTCTGCGAATATAGGCTGCCTCCCAGGTGGAAGCATACCACCAAGACTTGAGAACACATGCAAAATCTTTGGAAAGAGTGAAACAAACTAACCCTACCAAACCCCAGCCAGCCTCACCATCATCATCCGTAAAGTCACCCTTCTTGTCAGCAGATGAGGTCAAAGCAGGTTTGTCACCTGAAAGCGGCACATGTTCTGGTTTTGGTACTTCCTCTGT
Organism: Cladocopium goreaui; assembly: GCA_947184155.2. NCBI lineage: Eukaryota > Dinophyceae > Suessiales > Symbiodiniaceae > Cladocopium > Cladocopium goreaui. Next base: position 283,892 of record CAMXCT020005668.1, on the reverse strand, counting down.
TGGAGTCTCCTCACGTTTCTTTCTGCCTGGGCCTTTGTACATTGCTCTCTTTACATCCGATGAAAGTTCTGGTGATGAAAAAATCTGGGTGCTGTCTGGCACTGGAAGCTCCATCACGGATATCGGCTGGGTCTCGTCGTGATCTCCTGCATAGAGATGATTGGGACACTGGGTTTTTAATATTTTATCAGCAAAACAATGGTGCCAATGAGGCAAGGTTCCATGTCGAACGCCAGTGAAGTTTAGTAATGATCTTGGGGCTTGCAAGTTTGTTAGTTTTTCCAAGAAAAAAAACATGCAAATCACTCATACTTGAAAGTATTTGTTCCTGAAGCTGTGCGTTCACTGGCTTCAGGGTGCTTGCTTTCCTCACTCCTTTTTCGACGAAGCCTCATTATTGAGCGAGATTACTTTTGCAAAATCAAAACTATGAAGTCTTTTGAGCATACAAGTGAAACATTTGGGCGCATAGCCACAGGTGAATCCAATTGAATCCATAAACTTTACATCCAAGATGCGCTTCCAACTTGGCCAAGATTGCCGCACGTTTCATTTGCAGGGAACCTGAAGCGTTTTCCAGGAGTGGTGCTGGCAAAAAGGATGGTGAAATAATTCAATTGAGGAAAAGAAGAAGTGAAAAACACTGTTCAACAGTAGCACCTGCATCTTCTTGTTCATCCTTTTTCTTTGCGTTCTTGTTGTTCTTTGGCTCTTCTCCCTTCTCTTCTTCCTTCTTTTCTCCCTCTAACTTTGTTGGTGCCTTGGTACTTTCCTTGGCTTCCTCCCGTTTGACTGGTTGTGGCTCCTCAGTCTTGCTGTCTGTTGGTTTGCCTGATGCTTCTACTGATGCCTCTGCAACCTGGGCTGTGCCTGTGGGATGGGACCCATCTCGCTTCTGTCCTTCTGTGTTCTGACTCTTTTGGCTTTCAAATTTCTTCGAAGTTGATAGACCTGATCCAGAAGCCTTGTGTTTAACCTTTCCACTTTCTGGTTCTACTATTGGATCTTCCTCTGGGGCTTCTTCTTCGGCTCCTTCCTCGTTTAAATCATCTGTGCTATCCCAAGCGTCAGGGTTCAGATCTTTTTTTGGCTCCTGCTACACTGTCACTAGTTATCACATGTTTGTAATTAGTTGAAATTATACCAAACATTCTCTGTCAAAAATTGTTTGAAAACATGTGCAGTTGAAAGCAAGCTGAAAATGTAACCGTACGATAGGTTGTCCTCATCCTCATCTTCACGTTTCATCTTTGCCAGGATCTGGTCAACCACTACCTTCATTAAAAGAGGGTGGCCCATAGCACAATAGCAGCCGAATAAAGACATACAATATACAACAACTTTGAAAGATTTTGGATGGCATAACTTGGGGCGAAGGAACCTTGCCTGTAGCCCAGGCTCCAAAATCAAGACCAACTGCTGGAACTCTGGTACCTCAAGTATGTTAGAAGGAAATGCGATGCAACTCTTACTTATGCACATGCAGAAATATATATGACAAAGAAACAATATCACATCACTTGTATGTGCAGATATGCATACTTGCATGTATCTGGGACACAAAATGTTGATATGATATTTGATTATGTCGTGCATATTGCATGCCGCTGAGTTGCACGGCTCGGTTCTTCTCGTCTCGCTTTGGTTTTCACAAAACCACACAGTTTCTTCATATGAGCAGCAGAGTCAACAACCATTTTCACATCAGAATCGACCATCCTCTTGTGCACTTCCAAAAACTTGACCATTTCCATTCTCAAATCCTCCACTGAAGGAAGAAGCTTGTTGGGCAAATGAGCCATGCGGGCAAGTAAAGGGATAAGATATTCTTGGTGGCTGACACAGACCTGGATGTCAACCACTTTGTTGGTGCCTTCCATAAGAATTGGTTTCCCTTCTCGCATTCTTTCCCTGAGTTTTTCGTCCCCATCCCATTCAAGATGGACACCCTTGATGTCCAAAGCTGGCCCCTTAGCAGCCACCTCATGCGGCGAATCACGGTACTTCCTGTTTCGAGGCATTTTGCCACAGGAAAAATTGAGCACCAAAAGTGCTGCAATAAAGCGCGCAAAGTGTGCACAGTACATGCCTTTGAAAGTGTTTCACACAAGAATATGCAAGGTATCAATGGTATTAACATGTAATTATTAACAGAGGTGCTGGGTAGAAATATAGGTATTACCGCATATGACTGCATCAATGTGTGAAAGGATGATGCAAAATGATAAACATACTTGATGCGAAATTGTTTTCTCAAACCTTTCTGTTCCGGCCACTCTCCAGGAGATCCCGATAGATGGGGGCCCGGACTTCCTCATGGCGCTGGCAAAATGGGGCCATTGCTCAAACCACCCGGGTGTGCAGTTCTGTGGTGGTTAGATCATGGGGAATTGCACCACCACAAGTCTTAAGTGTTCAAAGTAAGAGGTATTGGTATAGATGGCGATTGTGCTTTGATTTGGTGCTATGACCTGCTTGAAAACTATTTGGGTATCGGCTGTGACCATTGGTACAGGGTTTCTGGAATTTTATTCTGCTAGGCCACTAAGCACAGCAGTTAAAACACATGAGATGAATGGGAAAGCAGCATATGCTGATTATATCCCCTGAAAGATTCATTCAAACCATATCATTATGTCCCCTTGGAGCCATCCAACGAAGCGATGGCGTGTACCTGAACAGGCCGCAGGATGGGAAATCAAGGGTTTGGGGTAAAACTAGGTTTTACCCGGGATACCTAGGTTTTACCATCTGAATGGAGGTAAACCCAGTGTTTACCCTCATAACGTAGGTATTTCATGGGTTTGAGCGCTCAAGGTATATATATATGTATGTATATCATATATACAGATATATGCATAATTATCATATATACATACATGTATATATCTATAGTATTATATATATAGTGTAAGTTATATATATATATGTTATTTACATATCATATGCATAGACATATGTGTGAGTACAAATATATATATATACAGTACACGAGTTACTGTGGGTAAACGATGTTTTTTTTCCCGGATCCTTCGATTTTTTCCCGGACACCACGGTTGGCATCCCCCCACCTTGGCACGCCCCGCAGCGCGCGTGGCTCCCACCTTCCTTGGGGGCTGTCAGAACTCCCCCGGAGTTTTTTGCATGGGAAATGTCTGGAATCCCTACATTTTTCAATGAGATTTCTGTACCCTCTGGTAAATTAACATAGACCCTGGCAGATAGGGTTTGGAAGACTAGTTTCCATTAAAAATTAGTCATTTTCAGGGTCTATGTTTATTTACCAGAGGGTAAGTTTTAAGAAAACACGAAAAAGTAGATCTGATCTCACCAAAATCTGTGCTCACCAAAATGGCTGCGCAACCAACAAGCAACATGTCACAAGCTTCAACGCAAAAGGAAGAGAAAACACTAGCCAGTTCAAATCGAAGCTTGTTCCACAAGTCATAATAGAACCATCATGTCACAAATCCAACACCACACCTGGTTTAGTCGCTTAAGTCCTCAAAGAAAAAAAACCAGGATCCATGGAAAAAACCATGGAAAAATCCCTCTCCATTCACGATCCGCCTGAGGGCTGCATCCACATCACTGTGAAGATCTTTCTTCAACTGTCCAGGGATTTTTTCGTTCAGAAAATGGGATACATCCAGGTGGTTTTTTGATGCACTGCAGTGGCATCACGCCACAAGCATCGAATCTGTGAAGTGCACAAAAAAAAAAACGTTCAAAAAAAAACACCACTTTTACCACTTCACCTCTCCGAATCTGCTCGTGTCCTTAAAGTTGGGAGCCAGGGCTGCATCAACCGCGCCTTCTTCTTCAGATAGATGGGCAGGATATCAGGCCATGCCGGCTCTTGTCTTGCCTCCTGGCAAATTCAAGTCCATCAAAAAGAGGAACAACAAAAATGATTTGAGAAACAAGAATCGGAACCCAAATATAATGAACTAAGAGGTGGTTTCAACCGTTTCAATATGAGATCATTGGGGATCATGATCCCAGGTACCATGGAAAAAGTTTCGATATTTCAAGCCACCAACCATAGCGGGGTAGAGGTGCTGTGCGTGTACAAAGTGAAGTGAACTGGACAATTGTGGGATCCCCTTGGGGATAAATTGAAAAAGTTGGAATGGGCCATCAAGGCACAGAAAAGAGCTGGACGCTGGACTTGAATGTGAAATACAATTGATTAGATTTGATTAGAATGATTAGATTTAGACCAATCATCAAGTCAAATACTAATCTAAACCAGTCGAATCAATTGATGATAGGGCTGCCTTTGGTCCCCTTGCGACAGTCGTACGTAAAGTCGGAATCCTGGATGCAAATTCCAGCTACTGATCTCTACAAGTTGTTTCGTACATTACTTTCATATATTTCGTAGATTATATATTGTTTCATATATAATATACCAACATAACATATATATAATACAATGACAATTAATGACATATTTATATATATATATCCAGAACATGTACATATCTATAGCATTGTATAGCCAAACGTCTAAAAGAAACTGCTGTGCCCCAGTTGAACCACTTGCCCCATGTTTTGGTCTCTCCTCTGCAGGCGCAGAGCTCGCGAAGCTACTTCCGAAGGGCTGGCGCTGAGAGATCTGTGGATCCATGGACCAACCATCCAATCATTGGTGGTTTTCATGGGATATATGGAGGTTAAATGGACATCTTGATTGGAAATGTGAAAATATATTAAATATACCTCCGGTTAATGGGATGTTATAGTGATTTCATGAGATATGGGATATAAAGGAATATGAATGGAAACATACTCTCCGGTAAATCAAATATGCTTTGCTGGACAATGCCTCTTTTATAAATGATGTTAGCGAACTCAACATCCAGCCATCGTTCGGGGATTTCCAGTTGCCAGCATTGATCACTGGTATCCAAACATTCGGGATGTTATGTCATCCGAAAGTGGTGAAACAGTTGAAAAGAATTTTGCATTTCATCCCATCCCCCGTGAAAAAAAGG
>CAMXCT020005668.1:226392-276392 GCA_947184155.2 Cladocopium goreaui | reverse complement strand
ATACCATATATATATATAAACTCCATTTACAGGCGATTTCCCATCATGTTGATGTACCATCCTTCTAAAGGTCGACCAGCCAAATAATGGAAAGATTCGCCAGGGACCCTGCGACCATTGGCAAAGTCTCAACCGCAAATGTGGCTGATGGTGACATCATGGTACATCAACATGATGGGAAATCCCGCGATAAATAGTGGATAACATACCAATCAAAAGACTTTATCTAACCAACAACTCTTGAATGTACTGTGTACCCAAACAGAAAAATGCAGGTACCAGGCACAAGAAATGAGAATACAAATTTACTGCGCGGCACTGTATCCACACAAACTGATGTTGCTGAAAACACCTGGAAAACTTCAATTAAAGATCTCTCTTTGAAAAAAGGTCTGTTGCAGGTCCTTCTTAACGCTCGTGTTTTCAAAATGCCTCCCAAAGCCTGTGGCCTGTGGATACCCCATATTTTTGTTCCGAAGCCCTCGAGATTTCCACACCAATCAGCCCATGCCCTCCTGCTTTTGTTTTTTGATGTGTTTTGATGTTTTTTGATGTGTTTTGGGCTCACTCTGACCCTCAAAATTTCAGGTGTGGCTCTGAGATCGGTTTCCAACATGGAGCATTTTGAGGTCGCGATATGTCGCAATCCCTCCACGGCCTGGCGGGTCACCATTCTCCGACCATCGGAACCGCGACTGCACCACGATCAGTTTGGAGATTTTTTGAAGGGTTAGATAGTCAGTTGGTTCGTTTCCCTCACGAAAAAATGAGAGTTCTTGGTGTGTGTTCTTGCACTTCAACTCACCACTTTGGGATCCCATGAAATCGGCAAACCATGTGGTGAGGTGTCCAGTTCTGACAGTTCCTGGGCCCATCAAGGGGCGTTTATGGCAGTGGCAGCTTAGAGCCAAAGGAGTTTGCTGACATCAAATTGGGGTTTCCATAAATGGGGGTACCCTAAAATGGGTGGTCTATGAAGGAAAAACCTATTAAAATGAATGATTTAGGGGTACCCCGCGGGTACCCCCATTTTAGGTGCTGGACGCCAAGAGGGTAACAGCATGTATCATATCACTAAGGTTGGTCTGTGAAGGCCTTTTGATAGCTCAAGTGAAAAAGATCCCAGCGCGAACGACAGGGTTATGAGCCCAAACCGTTGGCCCATGGAGCGCAGGGCATCCTCGATACTTCCAAACCCTTTTTGGTCTGACAGGACCAAGCAAAACTTTCAACTGGAAGCAGCTAAACCTATGGACTTGCCCAAATTACCTTCAGAAGGTGAAGACACGTCCGGGGAAGGGTCAGTGATGTCAGCAAAACCAGTTGAGGACGTGACTAGAGGGAGAGGGGTGTCAAGAAATGAGCATAGGAATGAGAACCGAGAAAGAAGGTTCGAAGAAAGTAAGTACAAGACTCCACCAAGTGAAAGGGAAGGTGTCACAGGTGGCAGTGGCAGGCAGAATGAGGGCAGAATGAGGACAAGACAGGAAAGGGCAGAGGCGAAAAGCGAGAAAGGGAAGAACCTCTCGAGCTCAAGAGGGAGTTGGAGAAAGAGATGGTGATGTTGCTCTGAGACCAAAATGCCAAGCTGATGGCTGAGGTGGAGAAGCTCAAGGCTCGCAATGCACAAACACAAGCAACACAAGCAGCTGACCAGTCTTGGTCTGCAGTCAGCCCGACAGAAGCATCACAGCCAGAGCCACCGCAGACACCAAGGTCGAAAGCACACAACACAGGAGCCAGGTACACACCAGGAGGGACAAAAGTCCCTGAGGGTCCCCCACCGAAGGATCCAACACCACCTCCACCACTGTTACCCCCATATCCTCCATCGTTTTGGGATGGATATGAACCATTGTAAGAGCACCGACGTGGAGCGAGAGGAGTTCGTGATGAGGGGCCATGGCAACCAGCAGCACCAGCAAGCAGCATGCCAGTTGGGGCGGGGAACATGGATGCCTCATGAGCACAGCAAAACACTGCCAAGGCAGTGTTGGGGGGAGAGGTTCACACCTGAACCGGGTCAAACATCAGCAACGGGACGGAATGCAGCAGCAGCGTTGATGCAAGCAGTGCCAGCAGACATGAAGAAAGACATCTAGCAAAAGACGCTAGCATCATGCAAGTGATGCTGGAGGCGGAAGTGATAGCACAACAGCTGGAACAACAGTTGGAGGACAAGTTCAACAAAAGAAGAAGCATCAGGCAAGGCATGGGTTCAAGAAAAGGATGAAGAAGAAGTGTTGCAGACACGGGTTGTCTCAGCAGAAGAAGTTAGTCAAAGTAGAAATACTCCCAGCAAAGGCAATTGCATCAAAGAAACCGCCCAACAGGAAGAAGGGCAGTAGTATGCGGCAAATTTTCTGAGGAGCGAGATGATGCCAATGTGTCACTTGGAGGAGTTTGTGCCATGACAGTCAGAGGACTGCTACACACAGCAGCGTGCAAGCACTGGAGCGTCGGAGCATCGACGTGTCTGGTGCATTCCTCCAAGCCCCCCGACGAAACACAACAACAGCAACGATTGTTCAGCCCCCCCGCATCCTCCAACAGCTGAACATCGTGAGCGCTCAAGAAAGATGGATGGTATGTTGTGCCCCGTATGACCGTGTGGAGTCGCCGGTGATTGGGCGCAATGTCGAGATCAAGGTCTGGAGGTCATAAAATGGTCAAAGAAAGGGATGAAATTCTGGTTAGAAAGGACACCAGAACAACACTTGTGGGAGATCCGCAAGGCACCAGAAGAAGCAGAAGAAAAACAGGGCACAACCGCAGGTTGGGCCGCTGTTTATGTTGATGATTTCCTGATCACCATGAAAAGAGAAGAATTGCCGAGTGCGTTTGCGGCAATCAAGAAGAGATGGAAGTGCTCAGGGGAAGAGTACGTCACCACAGACAAGGCAATGAGGTTTTGCGGCTTTGAGGTGATGGCTATGAAAGATGGAGGTTTTTTGTTGAAGCAGGAAGGATATGTGAGGTATCCTAGACACACACCAAGTACAAGGTGTTGAGGCACAACCGGTCCCAAGAATTGAGGGCAAAAAAGATGAGGAGAATCATGAAGAAGAAAGCATAAAACAAGCTCAAACCTTGTGCGGGGAACACATCTGTCCTACGGGACAGGTCTGATGAGCCGGATGATTCACCGGAGACCAAAAATGGTGATCAGAATAGCCCATCAAATGTTGCAATACCTCAACAACACACCTAGCCTTGGACTGAGGTATTGGCCAGTTGCTGAGGAGTCAGAAGACTGGAGGACTTTGAGAATGTTGGCGGAGACATCATTCGCTCCACCACATGAGAATATAGATCAGTGCAAGCTGTCACAGCAGAACATGGACCCAACTTGTTGGCATGGGAATCCTCCAGGCAAGCGCTTGTCACACAAAGCACAGCAGAAGCAGGGCTGGTGGGGCATAATGATGGGTTCCAAATCAGCGATGCCACTGCCGCCTTGTGTGAAGCGTTTGAGATTTCTGTGAAGAAAAGTCTGGTAGGAGACTGGAAGGCAGCTTTAGCTCACCTCTTGGGCGATACTGGCCCTTGGAGAACCAGACATCTCCGCTTGAGGTCGTTGAAGCTTCGAGAAGCACTGAATCTCCAGAATGGACAGCTGAGCGCCGAAGCGGGACTGAGTTGGCAGCAGACGGACTAACGAAGGCTTTGCAAGGTCAGGCCTTTGGGAAGTTCGTAGAATTGTTGAGGATGATGTCACCTGACATGTCCGAAAGAGATAGTCAGCCCAACATGGCCAGTCTTAGGACAGGAATGTGCAGTCACCCAGCGGTAGGAGCATGTCTAGTAGCAGGAGTAGCACTGATGGAGCAAGCACAAGTAGTTGCTAGCTTGGTGATCATGGCTGCATTGATTCTTGGGACGGTGGAGGGAAAAGTCAAAACAAGACCCGCCATAAGACCGCAACTGCAACAGGATCCACAAAAAGTCGACGAAGGGGACACACCATATGGATTCAGTCGGAGCAGCACGCCACCCCATAAAACGTTGGCAGGAGGAGGCATACTGCCATTAGGACAGGGTGTAGGTGAACTAGAAGTAGGAGTAGGAAAGCCAGGCATACGTGCCTTCCGGGCAAATCGAGTGAGCAAAGCCATGGTCGTGGCTATGCGAGAGGAGATGTGGCAGACCATGGACGACGAGCCATGGAATTGTGGACAAGAAGAAGGCGTGCAGAAGCCGCGCTTAGAGAAACCGAACAGAGTCAAGAGGAAATCATGCATGAGTTTCAGTCAAGTCTGCAGAGTGCGGAAGGGCCGCAATCAACGCGGGAAACTGAGACGCAAGGTGATTCCGAGGATGTGAGGCTGGCAGTGGAAGTTCAGTTTTGCCGACACAAAAGTCTGACGAGAGATCTCGTTCAGGCCCAGGGCGCACCTTGGACCTGGAGATTCAGAAACGTCAGAGTCAAAGCATTCAGCGATCGTCACAAGATCGTTGGAATAGGTCACTCTGGGATGTAGGTTGGATTGTTAGAGAGCACCACAAACTGCGAAAAATGCTTTTTCACCCAGTGCATCCAGGTGCGCCCATGGATGCAAGCACCATTGAGGTTCACCGAGTCACCAGCATCGTGATGAGTGGACGTCCAATCAATACTGGGATGGCAATACCGAGTGGATTGGCTACACCTTTTTCAAACGCAAACCTGTGGCGCCAGAACCTGACCAAGATAGCTTCGAGTTAGTTGGGCCTTGAGTCACTTTTGTATACTTCAGGTCGACCGATCTGAAGCGTGTTTGCACAAGGGGTGCTGGACGCCAAGAGGTAACAGCATGTATCATATCACTAAGGTTGGTCTGCGAAGGCCTTTTGATAGCTCAAGTGCAAAAGATCCCAGCGATCAACTCCGATCTCACGAGGATCCACTGCCCGGCTGCCCCATTTTTGTTGCTCGCAGCCAAGGGATTTGACGCCTGTCTTTGGTCAGAACTTCTTAGCTGAAAAATATCATGGGTTCCCGGCCAAGCCACTGACATACCGCGACACCGTCCGACACATTGAGACCTATTTTGTTTATCCCGAAATGATCTCCGGAAAGCCATGGATTTGATCAAAAACTCAACCTTTCCAGAGTTTCCGCCTTTCATGTGATCAAAGTCTGGGGGCTCACTACAAGGGAAAGCTGTACCCTCTGGTAATTGAACATAGCTATTGAAAATCAACAATTTTAATGGTAATTGTCCATAGCTATGTTAAATAGATTAAATCGTGGGGTAACGGTTTTGTAAACTCTTATAAATAAGCGGTGTTCCGCTTCTCGTGGAAGCGCGTAGCATCTGCCACCTTCCATGTTGTCTCACCTCTATGAATCAGTGTGAGAAAGGGCTTCCATGGAACTGCTCGTCCAAGTCTAAACCCCCCAAAGATAAATCACTTCCAAGTTGTGACTCCATCACTGGACGAATCCTCAACCCCAAAGCGATTGGATTTGAATCTTTAGTTCCTAGCTCCAATTTCAAGCACTCTCCCCCCGTAATCTCATGATTACCCCAAAACTTAGTTGGGTGTCTAAAGATTGTAGTTTAATGGAGGTACCCTCTGGTAATTTAACATAACTATGGAAAATCACCATATTTAATGGGAAAATCCACTATAAATGGCCAATTTCAATAGCTATGTAACAAATTACCAGAGGGTATATATAGTGGAACTTATTCTCCAACGTAGCCCATCGAGAGGGGAGATGAACTCAACCGTCCAAGTTTGAGAATGGTCTCTGGCCTCTACTGCAAATGGTTTATTAGTGGCGTTGCCTGATTAGATCATATCAGATGCCGCAATGGAAAAACTTCCCCCCAATATATATATATATATATTTATTTATTCATTTATTTATATATATATATTTATCTATTCATTTATTTTTACTTATTTATTATTCATTTGATACTTTTGTATTTATTTATTTATTCATGTAATTATTTATTTATTTGTCTATATTTATCTATTATTGATATATTGACATATATATATACACATACATATATATATATATATGCATATATTTACATATATATATATGGATATATTTACATATATATGAACATACATATATATATATACCTATATAAATATACCTATATACATATATGCATCTGTATATACATACAAATATATATATATGTGTTTATTTATTTATCATGATTGCATGTATGTACGTATGTATGTATGTGTGTCTGCCTGTATGAATGGATGGGTGGATGGACGGAAGGATCGATGGATCGGTGGGTGGATGGATGCATGGATTTATGGATGTATGGATGGGTTTGTCTGAAAATAGGCTATATTCCCAATGAAATAGCCATTTAATAGGGATTTCATGATCACTAACCATTGGGTAAAAAGGGGTACACGACATTTTCAGACACACCCGTATGTATGTCTAAAACTAAAACAACATCAGAGCTGAATGATTAGGCTGGGGACCCCTTGCCGGGCCCTGTGCGTTGCCCGAGTGTGGCTAGCTGGGTCATGCTGGTGAAAGCACTGGGGAAATGTGAACCACTTGGTGAAGCCCGAAGAGTTGGGATTTGCGGAACTGGTATTGCCATGATATTTCGATATATTAATAGTGGCCATGTCTAGTATATAGTGTTATAGTAGTATATAGCTGTATACTTATGGGCGTTCATCCAGAAAAAGTATTTGCTATAGTGTATGTTTATCCCTAGCCATACTACTCTAAATGGCATGGCTACGGAGAATCAAGGCAAAATGGACTGGAAAGAACAGGAGAGAAACATCACCCTCCCAAAAAAACAGACCATCGTATATCATGGATCTTGGGGCTGAAGCGAAACATCACAAACCCTAAAAATTAGGTCATTTTAATTCTTATACCGTGATATACCGTGTGCTATGAAAAACAGATGCCCTATAGAAAGTTCGATGATTTACCAGGGCTTTTTCGAGGCTAAGATACCATGGGTTTCCATTGGTTTCCGGTATCCCAGACTTCTCATGGCCCAGACGGCTCATGGCCCTCTGCTTACATCTGCTGGCGCGTTCGCAATCGCTGCGTTGGCTGCTCTGTTTGCTTTCTCCTGCAGATGGGGATGCTGGGAAGACCTCCGGTGAAATAAACATAGCCATGGTATAGATGGCCCATTGATTTCCATAAATTACCTTCAACAATGGCGATGTTCAATAGTTGTGTTAGATTGCCAGAGTCTATGTCCTTTAATGATTTTAATGTCTCTGATTACTAGCAATACTATCATCACTCTTGTTGCCCCTTTCATCCATACACATTTCGTATTGGGTGCGTCCCCCATTTCGCATTTGGCTTGTCCCTTTACCAAGAACTTTGGAACTTTTTCAAATATGCATTCAGATAGATTGTGTATATAGGAGATGCATTGATCTGTCGATTTGTTTCACAACTTTCTGTCGAAAAATGTCCACAAAGACGCCTGAATTTGAGGCGAAAACCATCGAGAACCCTCAAGTCAAACCATGTCAAACCCCCATCAAAGCTAGTTTTCTTTCGCGATTTTCGATGTTTTTCACTGTGTTTCAATGTTTTACCCCATCAAGCCTAGGCTTTTCATTGGTTTTCTCTGCCACACAATAGCAAAGAAACGGACCAACGACTCCCCAGCCATTCGTTCGCACCCTTAGCTCGGTGAAGGCCGCATGGAGCTTGTCTGCCAGGGCCTCCAGTCATTGGGAAAGTGTCCATGGTTGGGCCATATTTTTTGACAGCCACTGATTGGAAGTGAAATCAAATCGTTAAGTCGTTGACTTCACTCTGTTGTCTATTTTTTGTCAAATGTTTGATGGTCGTTGGCTTTCTGAACAAGTCACAACTACATGACGCGCTTATCATGCTTATGATGCATGTACCCATTATTTTATACTGCTTTCACAGACCAAAAGACATCCGGCAGATCCCCCTAGGCTCGACCATAGACCCCCAGTTTCAGCCCGTGTCAGGCCCTAAGGTGCGCAGTTCCTGGATTTTTCTTGTGATGAACTGGTGAGAAGAAGAACGCTATATGTGATATATATATATGTGATAATAACAATAACCATTCTTGCACTATGGGCATGATTTATGGTTGGAAAATGATAATAAGTGTTGATAGTTCCTGGATCGAATGTGTGATAACAATAACATAACAATAATTATAATTTATGACACTCGAAAAAAAATAACTACATCCCAAACAAATTTATTGTCCTTTCCAACTTTTCCACGCCACATCGACACGAAGTCGTGTCAAACGCCGCAGGTGTCACCAGCTGCAGCTGATGTCACCGACCAAAAAACCGTGGGTTCCAAACCTCTCAGTCTTTGCCAAGCACGGCCTTAGGGCACCAAAAACGGCCCGGAGATCACCCAAAAAAAATCACCTTTCTCCACGACACCAGCATTGATTCGAATCCAGCAAGAAACCAATGATGTCCATGCAACCACTCCAAACCCATAAGTTGCATGAAACAAACGGGAAGTCAAGTAGTGAATCAGCATGTTCTGATCGTATGTATGTGGGTATGTATATCCATATGTATACGTATATGTATATGATTATGTACTATGTATTTTGTGTTATGTGTTATGCATTATTATGCAGTATGATGTATATGTATATGTACAATGTATAATGTATAATGCAAAATCCATAATGCATAATGTGTATGTATGTGAGTGTATGTGTATGTATATGTATATGGATATGAATATGTATATGTACAAGAACAATGTGTATTTATATGTACAAGTACAATGTGCATGAATAGGTATAATGTGCCTATATATGTATATGTAGATGCAGATGTATAAGGTGTATGTGTATGTATATTTGTATGCGTATGTATATGTATAATGTGTATGTATGTGTAAATGTATGATGCATATGTATCTGTATATGTATATGTGTATGTGTATGTATATGTATATTGTGTGTATAAATGTAAATGTATACGGTGTAAGTATATGTATATGCATATTGAAATGATTTATATGTACATGTATATGTATATGCATATGCATATATAGTTGTATATGTGTATGTGTATGTATATGTATGTGTATATTTAAGCCGGTGTGTATGTGTATGTGTATGTGCATGTGTATGTGTGTGTGTGTATATGTGCATATGTGGATATGTGTGTATGTGTGTGTATGTGTGTATGTGTGTGTGAATGTGTGAATGTGTGTATGTGTGTATATGTGTATGTGTGTGTATGCATGTGTGTATGTGTGTGTATGCATGTATGCATGTATGCATGTAATCATGTATATAATCATGTATGCATGTATGCATGCATACATGTATGCATGCATGCATGTATGTATGCATGTATGTACGTACGTATGTACGTATGTACGTATGTATGTACGCATGTAGGTATGAATGTATGTATGTATGTATGTATGTACGTATGTACATATGTACGTATGTACGTATGTACGTATGTACGTATGTACGTATGTAGGTATGAATGTCTGTATGTATGTATGTATGTACGTACGTACGTATGTATGTACGTATGTATGTATGTATGTATGCATGTATGTATGTATGTATCAATGTATGCATTTATCAATGTATGTATGTATGTATGTATGTATCTATCTATCTATGTATCTATGTATCTATGTATCTATGTATCTATGTATCTATGTATCTATGTATCTATGTATCTATGTATCTATGTATCTATGTATCTATGTATCTATGTATGTATCTATGTATGTATCTATGTATGTATCAATGTATGTATCAATGTATGTATCAATGTATGTATCAATGTATGTATCAATGTGATTGTGTACATACATTATCTAACAATTCTACAGATCTAGACATGCAAGTCAAACTGCCAGTTTGTCCTGTAAGACAGGTTGCGTCCTTCAAGCTCTTGGAATCGCTCTTGCTGAAGACGTCCTTGGCAATGGCAACCACCGAGACTGCGAAGAAGAAGAGCAGGTAGCCAAGATCGGCAGAGGTGCCAGAAGCGGGATCCTCGTAGGTAATGTCGAAAGGAACCTCCGCATTAGCAGCACCGGAGATCCTTAGCCGTCAATGTGGGTCATGATGCTTCATGATGCCATGATGTGTCATGATGTTTTCATGATGTTTTCATGATGTTTTCATGATGCCTCATGATGCCATGATGTTTCATGATGCCATGTTGCTCCATGATGGTTCATGATGGTTCATGCTGGTTCAAGATAGTTCATGATGGTTCGTGGGGCACACCCGTGGCCCATGGATAGATTGCACAGGTCTGAAGTTTCAATGCTAAACATTTGGGTGCCTCTCTCAACCCACTGAGACTCTCACAGCATAGGAGCAATTGCTGCTGCTGGCACCACCACACTTCGGGGCACTTCCTTGGGAGCAGCCAAGAAGGACATGCTCGGGGACAGGAGCGCCGCAATGGCTGCCGCCACCATCACGATGGAAAGCACTCGACGGGCCATGGTTCACACCGCTGATCGCTCTGGGGCCACTGCGAGTCTAAGGAGGTCTAGGCAAACACCCACTGAGAGCCAAGTCGAAACGGTTCTTATCAACGGGGCACCTCCAAATCCAGTCTGAAAATTGTCACTGGGGCTGTGTCTTTTCCTGGGATTGAGCCTCTAATCTCTGTGAAATTCTGTCATCTTTCTAGGTGAACCATTCAAATTCAGATGGCTTTCTGCAAAAGTTTTGGGAACACCCCAAAATTCATGCTTGAAAACGCCATGTTCCTATCAAATGACCGTAAATTGCGGTGACCCCCAGTTTCAGACTTCTCCTCCGCCAATCCCCAAGGTCCCTTCTTTCCACACCAAAAATCCAGGGCGTCGCCAGAGCTCTTCTTAGTCTTTGCCAAGAACTGCCTTAGCAGGGAACTAATGTGGCAGAACTTTGGTGTTTATTTTTAGGTGAAGAAAGTGGGGATTCCATGAGCCACGGGAGATATACGGTTTACCAAGCAGTTCATGGGGTGATCATAGAGAATATTAATGAACAACATCATATGGAGGTTTCCAAAAATGGTCGTACCCCTAAATCATCCATTTTTAGATCGGATTTTCCATTATAAACCATCAAGCTATTTTGGATCCCCTATTTTAGGAACCCCCATATAGTGTTTCTTCGTCCAAACGGATGATTTTGGGGCCTATCTTCGGACAATGCCAAGTTTCTGGTTGGAATTGCAAACTCTCTCCGCAGTGCGGATGCATAGATGGCAAAGATATCAGTAGGTGGTTAAAGGTTTTAATTCTTGAATCCATTCTTGATGTCTGCCGTAGCCCCCCCTTGCCTATTTTTGGGTTTTGTGGTACATTTCGCGAGCCAGGTTGCGTCCTTCAAGCTCTTGGAATCGCTCTTGCTGAAGACGTCCCTGCCAATGGCAACCACCGAGACTGCGAAGAAGAAGAGCAGGTAGCCAAGATCGGAAGAGGTGCCAGAAGCGGGATCCTCGTAGGTAATGTCGAAAGGAACCTCCGCATTAGCAGCACCGGAGATCCTTAGCCGTCAATGTGGGTCATGATGCTTCATGATGCCATGATGTTTCATGATGTTTTCATGATGTTTTCATGATGCTTCATGATGCCATGATGTTTCATGATGCCATGTTGCTTCATGATGCCATGATGGTTCGTGATGGTTCATGATGGTTCAAGATAGTTCATGATGGTTCGTGGGGCACACCCATGGCCCATGGATAGATTGCACAGGTCTGAAGTTTCAATGCTAAACATTCGAGTGCCTCTCTCAACGCACTGAGACTCTCACAGCATAGGAGCAATTGCTGCTGCTGGCACCACCACACTTCGGGGCACTTCCTTGGGAGCAGCCAAGAAGGACATGCTCTGGGACAGGAGCGCCGCAATGGCTGCCGCCACCATCACGATGGAAAGCACTCGACGGGCCATGGTTCACACCGCTGATCGCTCTGGGGCCACTGCGAGTCTAAGGAGGTCTAGGCAGACACCCACTGAGAGCCAGACAAGTCACAACCATACAACCATATATGTATATAGATATTTTTTTTCAATATATAAATTGTGAAAAAATGTGATTTAAATATGTATATATATATCTCAAATTATTTACATATATTTATAATTGTTCATTTCAAAACATGTATATATGCATTTAAATGTATATATGTATTTAAATACAAATATATATATATTTATATATATAATTATTTATTTATAATTATTGTAAAAAAAATATAAAAATATATAGACTCTATATACATTAATAGCTAAATTATATATATAATTTGAATACAATATATATATAATTCAAAAAAAAACATAAATATATACGTATACAATAAAATAAATAAAAAAAATAGAATATAAATATACATAAATATATCAACATAAAAGTATCTATATATATATATATATTTATACGCGTCTAAATGTGTATATATATATATATAAACATCAAAATATATAAATATTTGAATATAAAAATATATAGAAAAATACATTATATATATATACATATCAATATATAATATATACAAATACAAATATGTAAATACGAAGACAACTATATATATATACACCCTTTAATCAAACATAGGGAATCAACTTGATCAACCATTTGTAGATGATGTTCCATTCCAAAGGATGCCCTCCATTGCGACGTGTGTTTGCCGCCGTTTGTGTCACTTTCTGTTGAACCCCCAGGACTCGCAGTTTTTTTTCCGGAAGGATCAGCGGAATCGGAATCCCTCCTTCAAAAGTTGCCACGGTCGCCTCCCAGGGTGAGGGATCAAAAAAATGAAAAAAAAAAAATATATATATGGCATCACTAAAGGAACCTCGAACCCCTCCTTTTCTACGGCTCTTGCAGCAAGTTGGAGACGAAACCGGATATGTTTGTGGTATTTGCACGATTTTGGAAATGGAACCTCTGTTAACACTTTGTGGGCATTTTGTGAACATTTTGAAACTCGGCACTGCCACTTCGACAATATTTGCAAGACTTTGGAGTGCGAACCTCTCATTTTTGATGGTTCAGCGTTTATTGACGATTTAGGGTTGGTTGAAGGGTTATTTAGGGTTGGGTTTTTGGTTGGTTTTGGTTTAGGGTTTGTGTATGGGTTATTTGAAAATTGTTTGAAGGCTATTTCTGGGTCAATTTAGGGACTATTTAGGATTGGTTTAAACAGTTTAAGTTTATTTAGGGTTCGTCAAGGATTTATTTGGGTTTTTTGGTTCAGGGTTGATGTCTGGTTGGTTTAAGGTTTATTTAGGTTTTGTTTAAAACTTATTGGTTCAGGTTTCGTTTAAGACGTCTTGGTGGTTGGGTTCAAGGTTGGTTTCCGGTTTGCTTAAGGTTGGTGTGTGGTTTGTTTCAAAGTTACTTAGAATTTATTTCAGGCTGGTTTTAGGGTTAGGTTTAGCGTTGGTTCGGGATTTATGCGGGTGCTGTTAAAAGTTTATTTCAGGGTAGTTTTAGAATTTATTTAGGGTCGCTCTGTGGGTTGTTTAGGTGTTATTTAGGGTTGGTTTAAAGTTTCTTCAGGGTTGGTTTAGGTTTAGGGTTTCTTTAGTGTTGGTTTAGGGATCATTTTAGTTTGGTCCAAGGTTTATTTATGTTGTTTGATGTTTTTTCCGGGTTGGTTTAAAATTTATTTGGGTTGGTTTCGGGTTTGTTTAAGCTTTATGTTGTTTGATGTTTTTTCCGTCGAATGGCCCAACCTATATACGTCGAATGGGGTCAAGCTTGGCCGTCCTTGGCCTGAAGTTGAGCGGAGCAGCAGCCGACTTGGACCCAACTTGGGCCTAACCTGCGCCTAACTTGGACCACCTGGCTCCAACTTGAGCCCAACTTGGCCCAATAAAGCCGCATCGACCCAGACGATCCCCAAGTTGAAGCCGTGCCATGCACATGCAGGTGCAAGTCCAACATGGCGCAACTTGGAGCGGTTTGGCGGCAGCTTTGCACATTTTGCACTCAACTTGATCCGAAATGATTCCCAAATGGGCAAGTTGGGCTGAAGTTGGAGCCAAATGGGTCCAAGTCAGGCCCCAGTTGTAGCTTTCTCGGCCAAGTTGACCCCAAGTGGAGCCGATGTTGCGGCCATGTCGAATCGAAGCGGCGAATTTGGACGATGCTGCGCCGATATGCAAAATGTGCAAATTACCACTGCGGGGAATGACTTTTGGCACCCTGGCCCGGGCGAACATGCCCCCGCTGAAGCTGTACCAGACTGACAGATCAGTCCATTCGTTGCATCCACTGCTAAACTACCACGCCTCGGCACCTTCGGTGCGGGCGGATTTAGAGTTGGTTTGGGTTTGTTTAGGGCTAACGATTGGTATATTAAGGTTCATTGCGATTTATTTTAAAATTGTTTCAAGGCACCAAAGTCATCAAAGAATGGCAGGGACCAGAGCACCAGGGGACCAAGGGACCAGAGGATCAAGGGACCAGAGGACCAGGGGACCTGGAAATTCAAAAACCAAAACATTTGAAACACTGCACCGCAGGAAATGTGAACCCATGCCTCTGGAAGGTCCAGAGTGCTCAGTCCTTTCCCAAGACTGCCTGGGCGCGAGTTGTTTGGAGTTTGGGGTCAGTTGGATGGCCAGAAAATTCCTGAAATTTGGGGATTGAACCGCGAGAAATGACGAAAAATCAACCATACCTGGGCACAAAAAGCCGCGACTCACTGTGCTGTTTGAAATCTCGGGAAATCCCAATTTTTTTCAAGATTGAAACCAGCCATACAGTAACTTTTGATGGAGTTTCTATTGCCAGGTTGGATTCACCAACAAATCGAGGATACAAGTGGTGATAAGCTCCAAAATCGAAGGATTGCTCAAAAAAAAAGTGCCAAAACTGGCGGATGTTTGATGTCCAAATCAGGATGTTCACCGACAGCGGGCTTTGGAATGTATGCAGCTGGACTCCGATGCTGGATTGAACAAAGGGGATCCGATTAACGGGCAAAGAAAAAAGGTACTGTACGCTCATGTACCCACCAGTTGCAAGTCCGGATTCTGGAAATGGACAAATGAACCAAACGGATGACGTTCAGAATCAAAGATCTGGAACAGAGTCGACCGGGAAGACTGGGAACCCTATGATTGAGAACTGGTCTTTCAGAACTCGCCAAGACCGAAGGCCGTATAGTTGCTTGATGGGTGTGAGTGTAAATTGTAGCTTAATATCCCTATGTATGTGTATATATATAACATTATATAACATTATATAATATGTATATGTGTATGTGAAATTATATACATATCTTCAGATCTTACCATCTCTCCTCGGCAATGTCCTTCAAGCCAGGTTGCGTCCTTCAAGCTCTTGGAATCGCTCTTGCTGAAGACGTCCTTGGCAATGGCAACCACCGAGACTGCGAAGAAGAAGAGCAGGTAGCCAAGATCGGCAGAGGTGCCAGAAGCGGGATCCTCGTAGGTAATGTCGAAAGGAACCTCCGCATTAGCAGCACCGGAGATCCTTAGCCGTCAATGTGGGTCATGATGCTTCATGATGCCATGACGTTTCATGATGTTTTCATGATGTTTTCATGATGCCTCATGATGCCATGATGTTTCATGATGCCATGTTGCTTCATGATGGTTCATGATGGTTCATGATGGTTCAAGATAGTTCATGATGGTTCGTGGGGCACACCCGTGGCCCATGGATAGATTGCACAGGTCTGAAGCTTCATTGCGAAACATTTGGGTGTCTTTCTCAGCGCACTGAGACTCTCACAGCATAGGAGCAATTGCTGCTGCTGGCACCACCACACTTCGGGGCACTTCCTTGGGAGCAGCCAAGAAGGACATGCTCTGGGACAGGAGCGCCGCAATGGCTGCCGCCACCATCACGATGGAAAGCACTCGACGGGCCATGGTTCACGCCGGCTCTTTTTCAGCAACGGGCCGGGACAAATGTGGCACTCAAAGCCTAAAAGTTGCCAGTATGAATCCACCGGGCACTTGCTTAGTGATCATTGGGGGGTAGCATATTTCAGTAGCAAATTGTGAAAAATCCCAAGTTGGGGTACAACTTATGACATGACGAGTGAACATGCTGACGATAGTTTTCTGGATCCCCCTCTGAATAGATATAGATATATAATGATATATATATATACACATACTCATATATATATATACTCAGTACATATCATTACATATTATATATATATAATTCCATATATATACTCCACAGTAAAGTTTTGGCATAGATCTTGAAAGCCCATCGGTAGATCGCATCTCTCCTGAGTTTCCATGAGTTTTCAAATGGCACAGAGCCAGAGTCTAAGAGGATCAAGCCTACTTGGATAAGCCCAGTCGCTGTGGGATCCTCCAGTCGAAATGTGTCAAGGTAAAGTACTGGGATGTCCCATTAGCTGAAATAATCCAGATATATATATATAACTTATTATAACTTTATTTAACCATGAATATAATCCACATAAGTTCCATGATGTGGGGATCTTCCATAGAATAATCATAGATACCTGGGCTATTTTACAAAAAGTGGAGCCAGCACTTTCCCATTCGCTGCCTTGTCCTGTAGCTCCACATTCTCCTGAGCCGCGCCCATGATGTGTTGGTTGATCTGACGCAGCACATCCTGACGCAGCCCATCCCAGCACATCCCATGGACACGGCGTGGCTCGGAAGCTCTGGGGATTTTGTTGGGGTTCCATGGATGGTCAAAATTTTGGCTGGAAAAATGTTTTTTCGTTGAAATAGACTTTTTCAATAGATTTCGATGAGTGGGGATACCCCCATGACTTAGGAAACCTCCATCTTGGTTTGGGAAACTCACTTGAAATGAGGACTTTCAGAGTCTGATCAACAATATGGTGGAAATTGTGGGATTGAACGGAATCAACGGGGATAGGGGTGGATCGAGATACGTAGCGAACCTCCATGAGACTATGCTATGAAGTGCTGGATTGTGCCCCATTTTGAGACCCACTTCTAATCCACATTCATCTCTAAAGGTGATTCCGTTATAACCCATCCCCAAATTCATTGAACATGGCTCGCTGGAACCCCCCCTTTTAGTTCAAAAGGATTTTCCCTGCTATCAATGCTCATTTCGTTCGGAGATTTCTGAGCCATGTCTGGTTGACGGATGGTCGCTTAAATCTCACCCATGTGGTTTGCTGTGGCTCTCACCAATCATCCACATGGTCATGACCCCCTATCCCATTGGAGGTGATATTTTCGATACCTAAGGATGGCCGGGCATATCCCCTTGTGAGAAAACGGGTCAAACTGGGAGGACCATTTTGGACCACATTGAAACTGGGCACTTTTCGTACTTGACCGTACATTTCGTGTGTTTTTTTCCTACCCGGTAGCCGCATGTTTCTTGGAACTCAAACATGGCAACATCCACCAGCCACCAGCCATAGATTTCCGCCTGAATGTGAGGTTGGATGGCCTCACTTTGCATCTGAATCTTCGAGGATGCGGCCTATAAAACAGCCAAGGCGCGCTAAAAACGGGGCAACACTCGGCCCTTTAAAAACACAAAGCAACTGAAGGGGTCTTCCCGGTCTTCCCGGTCTTCCCGGTCTTCCCCAATGTTCAGACAAAGCCAAGCCTGTTTTTGATGCTGAAAGATGCTGAAATGTCCACAAATTGCTGCATCACCAGGGAGTTGCTGCACCTCGAACCACTCGATGAGTCTCAGGGTTTTGGTTCTGGACTTCTGCAACCTGATCTTCGGAGATGTTCGAAGATGTTGAAGCACAAAAGCACAGGATTTTGCAGCAACCAATGTAACACCTTCATACAGCAAAATCGACATGAATTTCACCTACAAAACGCATCCATTGTATATCCATTGTATATCCATTGTATATTTCATGGTATTACGCTGATGATTAACTGGATGATATAATTGTATATATCCATTGAATATATATATATATATACCTTCAGCACCTGAAACCTTGAAAAAAGCAGTGTTTGCAAAATAACCAGGTTTTTTGCCTGATAACCAGGTTATTGGGTTTTCAGATATTTCAAATTCCACTGGTCATACAGATTTGTGATTCGGAAGTGGTGCGAACTGCCATTCCCCGCCGCCCAGCGCGGCTCATGTGGTTTGAGCCTGGCCCACACCCTATTCTTTTGGCACCACTCCGCCCGGATGCCAAGTGAGACCTGAAATTGGGAACCTATTTGATGATTCCAGCTTCCCTGAGATGTGCATGTGTAGCGGCTAACGATCGTTGAAGGGTCCTTTCCACAGCTAGACGAGAAGAAACACGGCGGGAAACCCTTGAGGGTTTCCCTATGTAATCTTCAGCCATTTGGTTTGACCAAACGACCGGACTCAAACAAAATCCCGCCTTTTGAACATGGTCAGTCATCAAGAAAAAAATTTCATGTAGCCGATGTAGATTCGGCATAAATGGAAACAATGCCCTTCCTGATTCGAAAGCTTCAAAAGCAACACGGCCATTGAGTTTCAAGAACATAAATCCATGGCCAGCAATTTCAATGGCCTTCGGCCCCTGAATCCAAACTCCTTCCTTGTAAATTTTTGAAAAGAAGCTATCAATTTCAACAGCAGCGAGAAAGCAAGTGTGAAGCAACGTTCCACGAATTTCTTGTTCCTTATTCGTGCAAAAGTCAACGATGAAGCGAAGCAAACACAGTGTCGTGCTTCCTTTGGACCAAGCACCACTTGGAAAGTCTGTCGTCTGCAGCCACTTGATTGTCTCCTGGGAAAGTTTCCTGATGTAGGGCCGTTGCTTTCGTCGACGACACCAGTCGAAAAAACAGTCGTGCAAACTGTCAAATCTTTTTGGAACTGAAGAACCTTCTAGGATCTCTGAAACCAAAACCAAACAGGACGAAACGAACACCTTGCCAGCACCGAGGTGAAAACCATGAAATAGGTCAAGCCCAATGATTGAAGTTGGCAATGTCTCGTCATGAGGCAACTGTAAGAAAACTGGATCAGTAAGAAATGGGGAAACTTGTCCAATTGTCGCCCTCCAGCGTGGGTTTGGACTTTCGAAGTCCTCAAAGGGGTATCCCTCTTGATCCGCCAAACAATTGAAACATATTCCTTTGGATTGCGCCTTTGAGGTAGGCTGTTTTGCAACCGAACCGAAAGTTCTTGACAAGTGGAAAGCCTTTTGGTGAAATGGCCAATCCCCAGTGACATATACTGGCATCATCCAGTGCCGCTCACCTTTGAGTGACACAGCTCCGTTTAAAACTATTTCGTTCATGTCGTCTGTCAATGCCTGCGTCATTCTGTCGAATGCCTCAGCGTCACCTTTCTTTGGATCGTAAAGGCCTCTAGGCATGACCCCCAGCAAAAACCGTGTTGTCCATGTGTTGCCCTTGAAGTTGATGTCTTGTTTGGCATAGTCGCTTTGTATGGAAGCCCTTCGGTTTTTCACATCCGTTCCAAAACCCAGCACACTACTCGCATTGAGCACCATGATTGCAGACTTTTTTTTGGTCCTGCCCTCATCTCCATGTAGAAGTACTGCGCAGGTTCTTTCTAAAACTAGGTCACCATCTCTTGCCAAACGAAACACACGGTGGTTTGGCATAATTTTTTCGAAACAGGACCAGAAGGATGCCCACTGAGTTTTGCACCGACGGTCATCAGGCTCTTCCAAACCACTAAGTCTGTGCCACAAGTTCAAACTCAGTATGAATTTAAACCAGGAACTCAGGAGTAGCACGGGAATCTGCACATCCTTGGAAATTTGAACTGGTGTCAAATCTATAGGCAGTGTCAGCTTGTACTGTTTTCCAACAATGTGGACATCTCTTTCAGAATTCTGTAGGCTGCACCGAGCTAGTACCCCCACAGTGGTAGAAGAAGCACTTGGGAATTCCTCAACCACTGCCCGAGCTCCCCTGATAGCTGATCTGCAAGGGGCCTTGGTCGGGCAGACACACTTGGCAAAGGGTTAATATGCTTAATTTCAACAAGGGAATTTGTCATTGAAAAAGATGCCGCATTTCCACGTTGCATATGCTTCACTCGGCTGGACAGCAGAAGCACAATTTTTGTCTTTCGCTTTGATGCCCCAAGATGTAGCTTCCACTACACAACCCAGACAGCTTCCACGTTCAAGACTTGAGAACGGGGTATGTCAGATAATTGTTTTTGGATCAAAAACACCGATGCCAAACAAAAGCTATGGTGGTTTCACCTTGAAGCTTCTGTACACAATGTACACCATGTATGCTTCCGAGGCATCCTCATGATGGCAAACGCTATCGCCACCTCGACGGACATTTTTGCATCCAGGCTGGCCTTGACGGGGGCGGTTGGAGATGGGAAGATACTATATTAATACACAAGATCACACCGGTTTGTACATGTTGAAGCCAAAGTTGATAGCACCCCAATGCTGCAAGGGCACCCAAATAACGATCTATGAGGGCAGCTTCGAGCATAGCAATGCTCCATGGCTCTTTCGAGATGAAAAGGACAACCATTTTTTGCCACTTGTCTTTCTCCCACATGTAGCCATACCGGTGATTTGACCACCGGTGAATGACATTGTGACTGAATCCAACTTTATAAGTCATTGGAGCATGACTTTCATGGATGGCATCGATCACCTGGAGACAGTGTTGTAAAACAAGACCAGCAGAGGTTGCCCTAGTCGCCAGCCAAAGCGAAATGCTTTCATGCTCTTCAATTTCATCCATCATTGATGTAATGCGAGGATCATTCATAGTCCCACGGACATGGCTTTGCCATGAAACTGGACGCATTTTTTGGACTGGGGCTGGGCTACAAGACTTCTCAGTGGGTGTATCAAATTTTGGTTTTGCTTGCTTTGTCACATCCCACGGAAATGGACCATCATCAGCCTCGGCCAAGCACTTAGTGAAAATCACAATGTCCACTATGATAGCTCGACATATAAATTTCATGAAAAACCACATGCACCAGAGAAAATGAATTCCGATAAGGTGCAGAGCGATGGCATGTGAGCAAGTCCAGTAACTCATCCTCTGGGTTTTCCATTGCTATAGGGAGATGCCATGAGAAACTTTTTGAAATAAAGCATGTGGATTTGAGCCCAATGGAGCGGATATATCAAATTATATCAATGTAGGTGTCATGTCACTTTTGTTTGCATTTGCAGTCAAAAGGTTTGGACTGCCCTTACTCAAGCATGTTGGCTTGAGGCCCAAACGCCATCACTGACATCACGCATCCATTGCCGCAAACACGGCCCGGCACCTGGCAAACAGGGAGGTCGCATGTTTACCAGGGTCCCAAAATCTAGATTGATAAGTTTTGAAGCTGCCATGAAAATTTTTGAAGATCAGCCCCTATTTTTTCAACAGCTATGGGTTGTAGCAGACTTGATCACGTCTCGGGTTCCAAAGCGGACTGCCACTGAAAGCAAAACCTAAAGCAAGTCGCACTTGGAATTGGGCCTTTGTAGGCTGTAGCTCTGAGACAAAACGTTGCTGTCGCAGCAGTACAGTGACACTCAATCACTGCTGGCGACGCTTCTTCTTAGTCACAACCTTGGCCCTGGGCTTCGGTGCCGATTTAGCACCAGGAGCTTTGTCAGCTCCTCCCGGGCTCCGTTCAGAAGTCGATTTCTCATAGAACTTCTTTGCGCTCCTTCGGTGGCTCCACTAAAGACAGCAGATAGCAAAAGGTCTTGAATCTTGAAATCATTTCGTCAATTTCGAATACAGTAATTTTCATATGTTTTGATTGCATGTTATATTTTGTTGCACCTGAAAATGCAGCACGTCTAAGGCCAAGACTTGACCTTCAGCTCCGCAGCAGTGGCTCGCGACGACCTCATCAACATGATGGTTTTTTTGGGGCGAGATATCATCAAACAACATTTTAAACATATCACAAAACAGGACGAGGATACAAACAGAAGTGGAACATAAATTATTTGGGAAATTTGAGAGCCGAACACCATGGTAGCTTCCTTCATTTTCTTCTCGGCAGCGCTCCACCACCTGGGCGCGACAGATACGAAGATGTCAGGATGAGCAATCTTGAGATGTGTTACTGTGACAGATTTCCTGAGAACAGAACTCCCCACCATAGCCATCGGTTTCACCAGTGGCCATGTGCTCATTCAAAGCCTCGTACTTCTCATCGATTTTGGTGATGTTGTCCTCCAAGGTCTTGACTGGCCTTGGGATGCACTGCATTGACTTCAAGATCATGCCAATATGGAGCTGCAAGGCGCAACCACTTGACCTATTCTTTTGATTGCATATATAAACCACATGTATATAAATCAAAGCTTCCCTGCAGAGTCCGCTGAGTAGTTCTTCTTGAGATCCTTTATGAGGGCCCGTAGTTTGTTGATCTTTGCCAACAAGCTGTCCATGTAGCGCTTGACAACGGCTTTGTGCTGCACAGGGTTTGACAATGACATAGAAAACAAATTTGTCGCTAAATCTATGATTAGCATTTCGGAATGAAGAAAATAAGCCGAAGGATGCTGATAACATGGTCGCCTCCATTTCAGAAGATGCCTGCTGTTCCGGTGCAGCGTCTTGTCCTTCCTTTGAACGCTCAACATGGGCATCGATGTTCTTGAAAGAGTCTGGGGCGACGGCAGGCATCTCAGCAGCAGAGACCTGGCAAGAGGCTTGGCTGGGTTGGACCAGTATATACGGGAATGATCAGGAATGAATTCGAATCATGTTCGCCCAACCCTAGAATTTCAAACATCATTTGGTGAAAAATTCTCAACAAAACCTGCCTTCTTGTTCTCACGATAGTTTTCCTCCGTTGTCTTGCTTTCCGTATGTTCAGCTGTTTCCCGAATCACAACCCAGTACTCCAACTGCCCATCGTAGCGGTTGGACCTGGCACGTATAAGCAGGCAGGTTCACTCTTGTTGAGGAATGATAAAACTCTAACCCACGCCTGATGTGGGTCTTCGGAGACTTCTCGCAAACCTTCTTGACTCCAGCGATTTTGGCCCTCAGAGCCAGGAGAAAACCCATGAAGATTAAATGGAAACATGGAAGGGCAGCTGTTCAACTATTTGTTTCAAACAAACGTAGAAACTGGGCATCTCACGTACTCCATTTGAGTTCTACCTTGAGGTCCGACTCAGAGAACCAACCTTCATTTCGGGTAACCTTGATCTTCAGTTTCTTGCGCACGACCAGCTCCAACTGCTGCACAAACACTTCCTGGAGACAAGGTTATACAACAACATCTCCCCATTACAATTTATGACTGTTATATATTAAAATGAAATTCATTTAATATATATTATATGCAAACTGACAAAGGGATTGGGTTGTAAGTTGTAGGTCCTTATCCCAGTTGGTATCTTGCAACAGCTGGGCCATCTCATCCTTCTCGCGGGTACCCTTCTCCCATTGTTCCCGCACGATGGGTGGGACGGCCAGGTCCGTGCGATGCTTCTTCTCAGCGATCATCCGGCGGATGCGTGCTTTGGCCGCATTCCTGAGGAGCTCCTTAGCAGGGGCAAGGCATGCATTAGATAGCCTTCCTATAAGTTACTTGAATGCAAATGCTTTGACATGGGCCTTCACACGTGTTCTCTACATCAACCCTGTTGTAGTTGTAATTATATACAAGTTCTAGCCTAGGCACACGTCTGGAGAGTACCCTACGTGGCCTTTTTGTCGGGGGGGCTGCAGCCTGACATGGCTTTTCCTGGGACTCCGAAGCACCATTAGCTTCATCACCATCAGCACCATTAGCTTCACCATTGTCTCCAGCCTGACAGGCATTGATGGACTGGAAGTGAAATTATTTTGATGTTCAAGTGTGGATGTTGACACGATAAATCAAAGAGGGACAATGCTACAGTATGAGGAAATTCTAATTATAAACATGCCTCCACGTCTGAAGGCACAGCAGGCGGCTCATCAGGCTCCTTCACAAACCATCGAATTGACATAGGTTTTATATCGAAGTTTGGGACACCAGAAGTTGCGTTCATTTTTCATTGAAAACAAAATGCATTTGAAAACATGGTTGAACCTTCTTGTCGCACTCTTTCAAGACTTCGGGACTCCCCAGCAAAGTATCAGCACTGGCCTGGGTGACCGGCGTAGCTGCCGTTTCAAATGAGGCAAGGGTTGCAAATATCATAAGTGTGGAAACTCAGATGGATCTGGGTCTGCAGCTTGCTGCAGCTCAAGTTCCTGGAAAGCAGAAAAGCGGGACCAGCATGGGACATGATACAAAGTTGAATTTAAAATCACAAAGAGGTTTATGATTATATAACCAGTCCTGAATTTCTTTGAGAATAGATTCTTCTTCGGCTTTGAGGCGTTCGCTTTCTTCTTCTCCCACAACAGCCTTGTAACCTTCTTCTAGCGTCCCGCAGCTCCAACCAGTAGACATGCTGTGAAAAAAGAAAATGTGCTGGCACCCCTATGCTCGAGCACTTCCACAGCTAAGATTGTAAGACTGAAAAATCACAATATGTTGCTAAATGTTGCTGATGATTCTATGCCATATTCTATGCAATCCAAGCAGAATGCTGTGCGACAAACTGTTCGACAAACTGTTCGACAAACTGTTCGATAAACTGATCGATAAACTGATTGATAAACTGATCGTAGGATTATTCGACATACTGTTCAACAATACTTTTTGGACCTCAATCCCATTAGATCCAAATCGAAATGGCATTCAGAGCTGCTACAACAGCTGTCCGAATTAAAGACTGGCGCGCCGGATCAGTTTGGACACGCCAAAAAGTGGGGAGCCAGGCATAGAAAAAAAACAGGTTTTGCATTACGGGTTTTTATGGGTTACGCATGGGAGATTATGGGGTTCGCACGGGTTACGCACGGGTGGCCAAAAACCTGGTTTTTAGTGGTTTATGGTGTTTCTACGGGTTTTGGACGATGTTTTACGGTGTTCCTACGGGGTTCCTACGGGATTTTACGGTGTTCCTATGGGGTTCGTACGGGTTCCTGCTTTTCCCCCACTTAAAATCTGTGAATTTCTTTAAAAAAACAGTTCAGCCAAGATTTTTGGTATATATCCCAATTCATCGAATTATTTCAAACCCCTTTAGCAAAGGAAGTCCAGGTTGAATGGCCCACCCGGTTCTTCTCAGTTTGAATTGAACCTGCGAGGCTCCCAAATCTAAATTGAGTTCGGAACTAATCCTTCCCATTCTTTGGGAATATGGAGATTGGTCCCCTTTCGAAGGTATTTGTACACTGACTCTAAGCCAGCATAGTCAAAAAGACCGCTTCCTTTCATTGATTCAGTGTCCTTAAAGGACACCACAGGATCCGGTAAAGGACCAGGAGGGTTTGGAATCCCGAACTTGTGCAGCTTGAGGTCATCGATGAGATTTGCCACTGCTTCTCCGAATGGATCAGGATATATCCTGGGCAGCGGCGGCGGGAAAGGCATTTTTGTGATGGAAACTCGGGGAAAACTATAGCCATGCATGAATAGTCTTCATATATACATGCAGAAATAAAAAAGATAATGCAATTGCTCGCATCAAGTATCTCAGTAGCTTTCAGTTGCCGTGTTCCCGTGTAACAAGCTTTTCCTTCTTTGTTTTGGTACTGACGGCATGTTTCAACTTTTAAGTGGTTCTTTTTCACCTTCGAACTGCTGTTTCCAAAGTGATGCAACTTCCTGATAGCCGGTGAGTTTGAATATGCATACTGTGGTTTGGCTGTCTCCGAGCCAAACGCCGACATCCACCAGCTAATCCGCGCAACCTCAGCCACATATGGACAAAACATTGGAAGAAGGTTGAGACATATCCTTGCTACTGTGGCTGCACCAAGCTAAAATCATAATTGTCATAATGGAAATAACTGGGCATCACACTGATTGGATCCCGGAAGCTTCAATCAGCCGAGTGATCACCCAACGAAAAGTTGGATAGAACTCCAACAGGCTTCCATTGGGCTGTTCTAGTACCCAAGCTCCATCCAGGCATGAAGTAAGCATCAGTAAGAGGCAAATCCTACGGGCCAGGAACTCCAACTGCTGTCTACGGGTGGACTTGCATGGGCCAACTAGCCAAGTACTAGTAGTTGGAAAGGACAAATACATATTGAATTTTGATTTTGGGTGAACCCTCTATAGATACTTGATTCAATCGATAAAATCTGGAACCCTGACTCACACCACCAGGCCCCAGCCAACCCAGTCCTTTCCAGCATCTTGTTGGCTTCCAGGACGCTGGCTTTCAGAAGGTCACCAAGGCTGGCACAAGCTGCACGGGCACTGGTACCAACATTAACTTGGGTCCAGCTAGAGCATTTTATGGCCCACCAAGAGACGAAATCGTGGACGCGCCCCTTCAACAACAAGATGATGCATAGTCTTAGTTCATCAGGGGCAAGGGTCCCTGATTGTTTTGTCTGGATACCCGAGGATAAAAATAACATCAGGGATACCCGAGGATAAAAATAACATCAGTTTTTTGACTTCTAACGTTGGTAACGGGCAGCACTAAGGACACCTATCACTTGAATCTAGCAACCTTTGTGACAGTCATGTGATGTGATACCATAACCATGGGAATAAAGGGATGGCAGCATTCCGCATCTTACAGCAATGGTGAACTCAAATTGTCTTACTAAAATAACATGTCAAGAAATATTTATTTTTGCCAGTGAGCCCTCTTACAGTAGACTGGTTTGCTACCAAACGGCATGAAACCACTGTCGGAGTTCACATCCATGTAGTTTGTCTTTCTTGTGCGCATCTGGTTCTCAACATGGTATTTTAGATCAAACTTGCATCCACGGAAGCCTTTGAGCCTGGCAAAGGTGGTGCAAGCAGCATTGCCAGCGAAAAATTCCAGCCATTGGTACTCCTCGCAGGTGCCGGAGATGGGCAAAAGGGATGTTGAGGCGGTGGTGGCATGTACAAAACCTGAAAAATAGTTTAAGTAATTAGAGACCCCACCTCAGTAAGGTCATAGAGATCTTCGGTCCAAATGACCATCAGCACCAGTAATACGAATTCCTGAGCTTTCAAAATCTCAATAGATAAGAATCTTCAGTGTGCAATTGACATCCGCATTTGTTCAATGAAAAAACCATCGGGTGTCAAGTTTCGCGGGGCGCCTTCATGGCACACAGTCTGTATACCAGTGATTTAACATCGACCATCTTCCCAACAGCTTCTCGGAATTGGCTGGGCTACGGATTTGAGCGACAAATGCCTATAGATTCCGATCTTCAGTTCACATTGCGTTTGGCCACTTGGGGCTGCTTCAAGAAAATATTTGAGGAGACAAGATAGCTACTGGAACAGGTGATTGGTATTTGCATCGCCTGTAAAAAAACGTGCCAGCCAGGCGTTTGGAACGTTTTTGCCGAGCTCTTCGAGCATGTGAAATTGTTGGCCGCCTGCCACGCCGAGGAGCCATGCTGGCCTTGGGAGCGGGCAGAGGTGATGTGATAATAATATATAATATATAATCGGGTTATAGGTTATATAATATATCGGGTTATAAATTTATACAAGGGATGAAAATATGTCACAAAGTTTTCCAGTCAGTAAGACCCCGTAAGAGCACTGACAAAAATAAGCCGCTGGGCAGCTGTCAGATTTTTCCCTTGTTCAAGCCAACTCATCCATCATTGAAGCTCTGAATCTCAAACATTTCTATTGCGCCATATTGCGCCAACATGTACCAACCCATCCAAGCAAACATAGAATTGTATGATAAGATTGGTAGTTTCGATTGGCAATCTATTTGCAGAACCTTCAAAGGGTTCTCTATGTTTTAGGTTTCTGGCACCGAGTGGGTCGGCAAAGCTCTCTGGAATTTCCAGAGCTTCAGAGGGCAAAAGGTCTTAAGTCTTAAGCCGCAAGATCCCAAAGCTAGGTTCAAAGCTGTGTCACACCCATGTGATGACGGCCATTGCCACTCATCAAACCCCAAATACAGCTATCCCAGTTGGGAACATGGACTATGGTTGGAACCACCCTCAGTCGACATCATTATCATCAGCGAACTGCTGGTGAAGCACACACATCCCAGCCCGGGTCAAGACGTCCTTCAGCTGATCCAACTCTGCATGGAAATCCTCCACGTTCTGGGCCTGCGAAGCCTCTGCACGCTTCGCCTTGCATCGGTTGATGGGTTAGATTGTTCGGGACTTGGTTTGCAGAAGGTTGCAGGCTGACCTATGGGAATCTACCAGGCATGACTATTGTGGAAAATGCTAAGGCGGTGCAAGTTTATTGATATGATATTGCGTGCAATATGTTCCATTTTAGTTTTCCTCCGACATAAAACCCAAGAGTCAGAAAATGGTTTGAATACCGCTAAGTCGCAAAGGTCTCAGCACAAGCAATTGCAACCACAGTCGAGGATTGGTGATTTGAAAAGGCGAAGGTGGTAGCATCCGTCTTCTTGCCTTCTGCGTCCCACATGGTCATGCCGCAAGAGTATCGGGTCCAGTAGATGTTGTGTCGGAAGTACTCAAACTTGGACAGAGCAGCCCTGCACTTCTTCTTGAACTCGGCCTCAGGCAAGTTGTAGTCAATGTTCCTGTCCAAGATCCAATCGATAAGCTCCCGCTGCTCCTTCTTGTGCTCGTTCAAGTCCACATCCGTGGGGAGTGTGCGGGATTTCTTTGGCCTACGGGATCTGGGTGTCTTCTCATCTTCGGGCTTCTTCTCACTGGGCTTCTTTCCACGGGTCTTGGAAACTGGCTCGGCTTTGCGCTTCTGAGCTGCTGCCGCCTTGTCAGCTTTGCCCTGGTGCTGCTTTGAATGCACTGGAGAGGAAGCCGAAGAAGCAGATGTCGAAGCTGCTGCCACTGATCGCAACTTTCCAATCTTGCCTCGGCGCTTTCTGCCGGCAGGAGCTGCATGAGAGTTCGAAACAACTTCCTCTGCGGGGTCTTCATCCTTGGTCTTGTCTGCGAGCTTTTCCTCCTTGGAGATCTTTGTCTTTCTGCCCTTCGTGCTGCTAGTCTTGCCTTTGGCATTCTTCACCAGTTTCTTGTCAATTTTCTTCTCCCTTTCACCCTTCTTCACTTTCCCATTCTTGCCTGTTCCCTTGCCAGCATGGCCATTGACTTTCTTCTTCTGTTCCTTCTTCGATCTGCCCTTGCCCTTGCCCTTCTTCTCCTTGTTGGCAGCCTTCTGGCCAGAGCGGAGAGTCAGCTGATCTCGACGACTGAAGACCTGGCAGTATGACGATTTGCAACTACGTGTATGTGTGCATGTGTGCATGCGCGTGCGTGCATGTCTTGAAAGGACCCCTTTAAGCTTAGACTATCACGCAGTGGTAGTTTAAAATGATAAAGCCTTTGGGGGAGTAGGAGAT
The DNA here is from genome assembly GCA_947184155.2 of Cladocopium goreaui. Lineage (NCBI taxonomy): Eukaryota > Dinophyceae > Suessiales > Symbiodiniaceae > Cladocopium > Cladocopium goreaui. The sequence goes on along the minus strand of CAMXCT020005668.1, from coordinate 247,121 downwards.
CAACTTCAACAGTCACAATCTAAAATGATACTTGGAACTCAAGCTCATCCGCAGGACCTTGGAAGGCGCTTCCTCTGGAGAAGATTCTGCAGAAGGTGCCCCAGAACAGCCCGAAGTGGCCAAGGGTGGGCAATCTTCTTGAGGTACTTCAGGTGAGTCACCAGTAGACAAAGGCGTCTCAGGAATAGGCACCAAAGCTTCGTCAGAGATGGCAATCTCGCGTTTCTGGAACTTCGCCCGTTTGGTGTCTGGGGTATCAGTTGCACGACTGCTAGGTGGAACAGGGCTTGTAGGCAATGTATCAATAGCAGCCACAGCATCACCATCGTTCATGGGCATGGTGTCTACATGGTCAGCCGCAAAGATGGGGATTGACTGTCCTGCATTGATGTAGCTGGCCAAATCGGCTAGACATGTGTGATCCAATCTTTTCACTTTTTACCTCAGGAGTAGGCTTTTGAAATTTTAAAGAAAGATATCTAGTCCTTAAGGCTTCACGTTTGTTTTAACGTTTAACCGAATTGCAACCCACTTTATCTTTTAACCCTGGCCTCGACCCAAGACCAGCTTTCCAACAGTCGGTGGTGCCGATGCGCCCGTCGTAGGTGCACAAGGGCTGCTGGCAAGCTTCGCAAGGGCTTGGCGCTTAGCCTGAATCCTCAGCAGCCAAAAAGCGTGGCGGCAGTAAATCATATATCATTTTAGAGAGAATTACAAATATATAAATATGTCGTCTAAAGGACCATGGTGTAGAAAGGAAAAATTGTATGCCGGTTGAAATAGAGATTCTCCAAAAGCATAGCCTTCTTCTTTTCCAAAGCAGATTGGATATCATGGACGGGTGGGGCCGCAGGAGCAACGGCTCCTGTCAGAAATTAAGATAGTTGATGACAAAACTACGCAACAACTTTTCTGGTGTACATATTGTTATCTGAAAACTTCTTGAACCAAGATGAAAAAAGGTCTGCTACAGCAGTACCATGTGGAAGCTCCTGGCTGCTCAGGCGATGCCACCAATGGCTTCTTGACATCCTCAACCGCTTTAGAAGGAGCACCTGGGGCAGCCGGGGCTGCATTGGAGCTAGCAGAGAATTCCTTTTGCTGGGGAGTGGCGATCTTGGCCCTGATCTTAATGTCACCCTTCAAGATTGATTCTCCTTCATCTGCAGCTGGTTTTGTGGGGGGAGCGGAAGCTGAAGTTGGAACTGCTGGGGCCATGTTCTCACTCTTGTCAGCCACAGGGGCAGGCTTCTCATCATCCTGCAAGTCATATGATTGTACTTAAAGGGTTTGGCTTTAACATTTGTGGATATCAAACAAGGTTGAAGATGTTAAAATATGTTAAAATAATATAAAATAATTACAAGGGTTGTCATATAATATGCTTTAGTAACCCCCATCCTGGTCATCCTCTTCCCCTTCACTGTCAAGATCTTCACCGGCGCACTTGCTAAGCTTAAGCTTCTTGGCGTTGAGCTCGTTGACCAGCTCCTAGACGGGTTTGGGTCGATTAAACCATATGGCTGAAGAAAATATTGTATCAGGGTTTTAACACTTCACTTCAACATGGTAACATATTTCTATTGAATGATTGTGTGACAGGGTCCCATCCTCAAGGCTTGGGTTGATGAGGAGGCAAAGGGACTGGAAGGTTCCGTCCTTAGGTTCATGCATAACCTGGAGAATAAAAAAGTACACAATGAGAATCCTACCACCACCACCAAAGGAGAAAGAACAACAAAATATACCAGTAATTCAAATTGATGCACCAAGCTGACTTCACGGCGTTGGGTCTTACGTTTGACAAAGGACACCATATCCCTAATCGACCAGGCATCCTCATCGATCATTTCTGTGGTTGCTTCACGTTGATTGGCTGAGTAAGTATCAGCAACAGCATCCCGCAAACCATCAATTTCTGCAAGACGGCTTCCAGCCCCGATTTGAGCTAAGATTGGGATCAAACACTCGTAGTTGGACACACAGTACTGAATGTTGACATTCTGCCCCTTGCCGAGGGGCGCCACCAATGCCCCACCATCACGGAGTCGGGAGCGAATAGTTTCTGAACTATCCCATTCCCCCCGAAGTGTGGTGCAATCCACATAAGATGTTGACATGGCTTCTTTTCAGCAGCTAGCGATCAGAGCCAAAAAATGGGCTACTATAATGTCAGCGATTTTTCAATATAGTTAACTGATAATTACACGATGATCATCGATGCTACCATGCATGTTTGCCCATGCCTCCAGGAGCTGCTTCTGGGATCCCGAGCATTTACCAGCAAGCTCGCAGTGCCAAAAGGGCTTGAGCCCGGCGCGACTTTGGGGTATCTATGGGTTATATTGGATTCACAACTTCTTCAAATGCGTTGGATACAGCATCATGTTCCAGAATAGTGGTGTTTCTGAGGAAAACCCGGTTTTTTGGATGATAACTAGGTTATTGTGACATGTCTGGTGAATAACTAGGTTATTGGATCACAACCCGCTTTTTTGTGGTGTTTGGGTTCCCCAGGTATATATATATATCCATTTACAAATTATTACAGTGCATATATCCATTGTATATTCATCATCAGTGTTCCGTGAAAACCCGTGGTGATAAAACCGCGAGCGGAGCCAAAATCCCCAGGAAAAACAACCTGAATATCACTGTAAAAGTCCAGGGCAAGCAATGGGTTTTTGTCCGATTTTGGCGTTAGATCTAGGGATTTCTTAAGAATGTCCCCTTGAAACACTTCTTAGATCCAGATTTTTTTCGACACCTGATACATCTGCATTTACGATTCATTCGATCCATCATCTGCGCAAATGATCATGGTCCCCAAATCAACAAGAAGACCGTTTTGAAAATGGTAATTAACACCCAAAAAAAAAACAAAAATATCAAAAAGTAATTTACCACTATTTTCGTGGGATTTGATCATCCGCCCAAAAGAACACGCATCCCAGCGGCGTCCCTAGGACGTCGCACTTGAGTGTGCGCGACAACATCAGGACAAACAGCATCTTCACGAAATCCTCGCAGCTCGCGGGGAATGTTCGAACTCGGCTGAGTTTTTGAGTGAAACCTGTTTCATCCTGTTTCTATCATGTGGGAACTCAAGGAAAGTAGCTCCAACTGGCTCATGAAAATAGGAAGTATGTTGGGACCTAGCACTTGTTGCCATATTCCCATGGTTTCTGGCAGGGTTTCAAATGATCCAAGAAAAATCCGCCCGCCTTGATGCTCTTGATGGTTTCTTCCTGCCAAAAACCATCTTTTGACCATTCCCATTTCGATCTTTGCCTCAGACCCCCATTAAAATTCCTCAAGAAATGCCCATGTGAACATGATCAAATTGATCAACTCGCCGATCATCGAATTGTCTGATGTTTCCAATGTTTCCCCTCCCAAAATGCCCATGGTGCCTTGCTGCTGAAGCGGTCCAGCCTCAGGGGCGGCTTTATATGTGGCTCAAGCAATAGTAAACCACCATAAATGGGTATCAAAGTATGGGTGGTTGATTAATTATTAATTATTGCTTTACTAACACTGCACAAAAAGATTGGAAGCGTCAACATGTTTAACTACACATCAATTTTGAAATGTTTGCCTTAACCAAGACAAAAATGTATGTCAACTGATGTCAAGCAACAAACGTGGGCATTCTTGTTCGGCAATCATGGAAGGAATTCACAAAGGGAGGGAGGATGAACGCAAGAAAAATCAAGGAGTCCTTGAAGTAAGGCTTAAATATATACCTAGGCCTTCAAATATCCCAAAAAAAAATGTTAAAAGTGCTCAAATTATGAGGAAAAACACTGTTCTAAGGGGTACTTGTAATAGGGTCTACGTTGATAATAGCTATACATTTATGCATCTGTGTAGACCTACGTGCATGCACTGCGCATTGTTTTCCAAGAGGCACCATAAATTGGCAAAATCTACGATCCATTCCGATCCACAAACTGGTTTTGGATGAGCATTCTGTTGGTTCATAACTGGCTTAGCTATGATATGGTAGAGATATCTATATCGATGTTGGTCAGTCCACCATGGTTTGAGCCATCCCGTCCCTGTGTCGTCGTGCACAAAGAAGAGGTAATCCACATCTGGATCCTCCTGGAAGTGACAGGAAGCCATTCATTTACCGTTGAGGATTGCCTCAAAATGCAAGAAATCATCATCATTTTTTTTCGGTGGAAGAAAACCATCCCCAAATGGTAGCTTTGGCATTCGCTTACCCACATAATGACATTCTTTAATTCTCCTCTTAAGTGGATAAAATATGCCATCATGTGCTTTGGAGCCTCCATTTTTTGTTGAAAATATAGACACCCCTTAGCTCCGAGTGTCCGAGCCGCTCCCTCCGAACCACTGGATTCCGTATGGTAATATATATATATATATACCAGCAGTACCGCACAAGGCGGTGGCGGAAGTTTCAAAAATAGGAAACCTATAGGAGAAATTGGTTGTTGTGAATCAGGGATGGCAGAGCGAAGCCACTGATGGACCGAAAGGTGCTTGAGGTCTCCTCTCTTTCTCTCTCTCTTTCTCTCTCTTTCTCTCTTTTTCTCTCTCTATCTCTGTATCTGTCATCTGTCTAGCTGTCTACCTGTCTATCTATCTATCTCTCTCTCTCTCTCTCTTTCATCGGTCTATCTGTCTAGCTGTCTAGCTGTCTACCTGTCTATCTGTCTATTTATCTATCTGTCCGTCTATCGATCTATCTATTTATCTATCGATCTGTCTGTCCGTCTATCTATGTATCTATCTATGTGTCTATCTATCTATCGACCTATCTATGTGCCTATCTATCTGTCTATCTATCTATCGATCTATCTATCTATCTATCGACCTATCTATCTATCTCTCTCTCTCTATCTATCTCTCCTATCTCTCTATGTATCTATCTGTCTCTCCATGTATCGATCTATGCATCTATCGATGTATTTATCTATCTATCTATCTGTCTGTCTGTCTGTCTGTCTATCTATCTATCTATCTATCTATCTCTCTCTCTCTCTCCATCTATCGATCTATTGTTGTTGTAGTTGTAGTTGTAGTTGTAGTTGTTGTGGTTGTGGTTGTGGTTGTTGTTGTTGTTGTTGTTGCTGTTGTTGTTGTTGTTGTGGTTGTTGTTGTTGTTGTTGCTGTTGCTGTTGCTGTTGCTGTTGCTGTTGCTGTTGCTGTTGTCGTCGAAGTTAGGGTACTTAATTGAGTGAAGTTAGTTAAGTTAGTCAAGTTAGTTAAGTTAATCAGTGTCTACTTTTTCGACATCTTCACGTCAAAAAAGGCTCAAAACCCTCAGTTTTTTACACTTTTAACTTCGAAATGTGCTTCGCACCACAACGGCGTGCACTTTTTTGACACTTTTTCGACATCTGAACCTCCAAAAGTGGTCCGAGACCGTCAGTCTTTAACACTTTTGACTTGGAAATCTGCTTCGCGCCACAGTGGCGTGCACTTTTTCGACATCTCAACTTCCAAAAGTGGTCCGAACCTGGTGTGTTTTGTACATTTTGACTTGGAAATGTGCTTCGCGCCACAACGGCGTGCACTTTTTCGACATCGCAACTTCCAAAAGTGGTCCGAACCTGGTGTGTTTTGTACATTTTGACTTGGAAATGTGCTTCGCGCCACAACGGCGTGCACTTTTTCGACATCGCAACTTCTAAAAGTGGTCCGACGCTGAGGTGTTTTGTACATTTTGACTTGGAAATGTGCTTCGCGCCACAACGGCGTGCAATTTTTCATCGCTCCTGTGGCCAGCCGCCGCTTTAGCGAGCCTACTTTTCGACCCTGCGGAGCCACAAATCATTGGAAAAACACAGTGTTTCGCGACTTTCCTACCTTTTCGCGCATCTGTATCTTCTGTCTTCTTACTCTTTCTCTTCTGATCTTCTCTCTTCTAATCTTCCTCTTCTCTCTGCCTCTGCCCTGCTCTGCTTTTCATCTGTCCATATTGTCGGAAGTTTGACTTCTAAACTTCCTTCGATAATATGGAGATGTTCCATGAACTCTTATTCTCACTTTCGTGGCTATCTTGCAAAGTCCATGTTTTATCTACTCCCGGCATCCATGGATGCATGGATAGATAGTGTCCCTGAGTCCACCCGAATTTCCCAAAAATCCTCAGATGTTCATGCTGCAGAGTCAGAAACCGCACCAAAAAAACGCTTCGATGTCTCTCCAGAATTTCGGATGGCACTGAACTGGGTCATTTTGAAGCGGAAAAACATGGAAAAACTGGTAACTGGATGATGGAAACCATGGAAACCCGGTTTTTTTCCATAGCTGCCATAGCTGCACCACTAGCGCGTTCCCATCCCATTTGGCTCGTCCTGACTTTGCTCTGCTCCCGACCCGCCCTGCCTCAGAAAGCCCGGAAGTGGCCGGGGTACATTCACCACGATAACTACCCTCTGGTAGTTTAACCATGTTTGACATAGCTATTGAAAATGGCAGATTTATAGTTGATTTACCTATTAAAGATGGTTATTTTCCATATCTATGTTAGTTTACCAGAGGGTGTAACATACTAAAACATTCCCGTACGCTTGTAGTATCACCATGTAAGGCCTGTTTTAGTAGGCATGTACGATTCTATCTTTTTTGCGGGTACTGGAGCCCAGAAAATGGCCAGAAACAATCCTCATGCTTGTCGTGTCCCTGCGCTTGATCATCACTTCCCCATGGAAATAAAAGCCATCCACGGCCACAGGAAAAAATTCTTCCACCATGTTCAGCTACCAAACCCTACCAAAATCACACACATCCAGCTTCAGCGTTCCAAACGCGCTCTTCAAAAGTCAGGAAAAATGGATCATGACCATAACATATCATAACCATTTAACCAAATTTTACGATCAACTTCTGCGCTGAAACCATTTAGATCACCACATTTTTAAAAAAACTAGGGGAATTGATTCACAACCGCTTGCTATCCCATAAACTCCCATAAACGATCCCAGTAAGAACCAGTTACCCATTCGGGTAAACGTTTACGATGTGGAAAACCAATGGTTTCCCATTCGGGAGATGATCCAAACACGGGCCCCAGCAAGTCGATGGCTGTGACCACCGCCGTCTCGTTATTCTTCTCATGCAGCAGCCTCGGAAGTTCACAAAAAACGACAGGAGAACGAGAACGACAGAGATAGGACTGGGACCAAAACGTGTTGGTAACTTAAAGAATGGTGGTTTAAGCAACGAAAATTGGGATTTAACCAACAATGATGGTGGTTTAGGCATCGAGAACTGAAATTTGACGATCAAGACAGGGGATTTGACGATGAAAAATAGGGCTTTTACCATTCGAAATAGGGATGTAGCATCAAGCCTCACAAATGGACATTGAACCTGTAGGGATATCTAAAAATAATGAAGAAATGAAATTGATTCAGCTCCAAGTGTCCTGGAGATATGGGTTATGTAGCTGCAGTTCTCAACTCAATTTTTCAGTGGACTTGCCTGGTAATTAAGAAATGGTTCAGACATGTCGCACGCTCTGGTAATTTAACATAGCTATGAAAAATTGCCCATGTATAGATTTACATATAATATATGAAAATGACTATTTTCCATAGCTATATTGAATTTATCAGAGGGTAGCTAGTAGCCACGGATCAATACTTTCTTTCAGAATTAGCTTGATCTGGGATGATGCTTGGATGGGATGAGGAGTCAACGAAGAAAAACATCATTTGGGTTCAAAATTTAAGGCCCGTTTTGACCCACGGAGCACAGGCACATTCTTAGTATCCACCGTTTAAAAATGTTGGGGGGACCTCATTTCGACAATTGCTTGGGGTCCATAGGGAGATTCCGGCAACCAGGAGCCCATGGACTTCCCGGCTTTAAGAGCCGCTTCAGCTGGTCAAGGGTCTTCGGGGCGAAATTCCTGGTGTCGAGGTCCAATTTGGGATCAAAAAAGAGGCTTGAGAACTGCAGATACTATATGATGCCATCTGTGATATTGCACATACATATAATATGCCATGTATATTTATCATTTATTTATATCTATCTATCTATCTATCGATCGATCGATCGATCGATCCATCTATGTATTATTTGTTTATTTATATATATATATTATATATTTATTTGTTTATTTATATTACATCATATCCAATGAGTAAAGAATCACAAAGAGAACGCATCCAGACACTGACATCAGAACTCCATTTGTCCAACACTTCACCTGCATCCAGATCATCCAGTTCTCGAACTCGAGTTCATGGTTAGATGCCCCATTGTTTGGCAAAATTCCCAATGTTACTTTCTCCCATGGAAAAAAAAAAAAACAACAACCCCAAAAAATCTCTAGGCCTTGATGCAGCCTCAAGCCTCAGACCGTCACCCAGACCGTCCTCTTCACATCACGGGCGTCTGTGCCGATGAGCCTTAAGGGCGATACCATGACCATAGCTGGAGCAGAGCAGAACCAGAATGGAACCATTCACCAGTAAGATTTCCAAGATCCAGATAGATCCAATAAGTCTATCCTCTGGTAAACTGAAACTGAGCTATGGAAAATTCCCCCAGTGCAAAAACAATTACTAGAGGCTACTGAATTTGATGTTACTTTGATTTGGAAAGATTCAAGTCTGCAACTATCCATTTTTGGATGCCCAAGGTGCCGTGTGGGGGACTGGGTCCTAAGGTCCCACACGGAACTGGGTCCCAATTCACATGCCTTGCCTGGACCGGTGGGAAATCATCCGGGATGATGCTGAAATGGATGGCTTTTCCTATCCTGCGATTCGCGTTTCACTCATCTGCCAGGTTGGACTATTGGATTACAGCATTCTCGGAGACCCACGGACAGAGATCTCTCACTCCCGACCTTGGAGGTGAGTTGCTGACTTCAACCTGTCCCGCCTGCGGTTGCCCCCGCTCGTTAAAGGAGACGGAGAATTCCAGGAGTTGATTCCACTGCCAACCTGGTGTCGGAAAAATCACGTGTGGGCTTGGCTTGGACCCAACATCGACCTGCCAGCTTCACCTCAGAAACGAGGTTTTGTGGATACGTGCAACGCGAGCTGAGGGCGCCCACTTTCGCCCACTTGGCTTTTGTCCAGGTAGACATCCCTTTTGTATGCCTGGACCATGCCGCGTTGGGGGGCCCTGGGAGGGTGTCAAACCTACAGCTGCATCCAAAAAGTCAAAGTTCCCCCAACAAAAAATGCAAGAGCATGCCAAAACCCTTGTCTACGTCTTGGAATGTCTTGGGTCCTGGATCTCTTGATTGACTGATTGGGATGGGATCGACCTCAAGCCCCAGCCTGATTGGTCTCGGGGCAGGAAATGAAGCCATAACCTCCAGAGCTTGAAACTGACATGACCTCCTCAAAACCTTCGGAAGACTCGAAGATCTGCTGTAAAATGACCCAGATTAGTTTCCAGGGCCCGGAAATTTGTTCTCCAAGAGTTACAGCGATTTTGGGCTGATCCAGCTCTCACAACTTCTCTGCCGGAAGTGGAAGGATTTCTTTCTGAACATGTGCATGTTCAAACCCTTGAATACCACCTAGCAAGAACACCCTGGCTTTGAAAACCAAGATTCCAGTGCCAACACCGTAGGAAAAAAAAACAGGGTGTCCTCATCATCTTCGTGTTGGTCATCGAGGCCCCAACCGTGTTGCGAAGAAAAACTCTTCAGGGTCCCCAGCCTTCGAGGTTCATTGGACCTGGCTGCGAGCAGAGCAGTGGCGATGTTTTTTGGCCAAAGCTGGGCTTCGCACAGTGTTTCCTCTTCGGGCTTGTCCGAGGCAGCTGCCTGCGCACCGGCCTAGGCACCCATTCGAGGCAGTTTTGTCTTTGACAGTGGTGTCAATGAGTCATCAAGGATGGTTTATGGCAGTGTGACGTACTTTTTTCCATTCCACCGCATTGGATAGTCTCGCGCGCTTAGGCAGATCAATTCCTGTACAAATTAGTTGTGGTAATTCCACTAAGACTAAGAAACTAAGCTACCACTGGGGAATAATTTCTGCCACCCATTTGCAGTAAACAGAAATCTGAGGGAATTGTACCCTCTGGTAATGACCCACATAGCAGTGGAAAATCACCAAACAGCAAATCATCGAACTATATAAATGGGCTGTATTTTCCACAGCAAATTTTTAAATCCCACTGAACTCCATTTTTGCTGTTGTGAAACCGCAGTCGAAATCACCCATTTAAGGGTTGTTTTTTTCAAACCACTGTTTCATCCATTTTTGCTGATGAATTCCTCATGTTTCATCATAAATCATCATCGTCTTTGCTGGTGAAAACACCCATTTCAATAGCTATATATGTGAAAAATTACCAGAGGCTATATCTCCACTGCAAGTGGATCAAATGGGAACCCCGACTTGTCGAAAACACAGCAACCAGGTTAACCACGCACGAAAAAACACATTACAAGAGCGAGGAAAAAACTTTAGGTGAAAAGATCTTCCAACATCTCCCATACTGTCCATAATACCCTCTGGTAATTTGTTACAGTTTGCTATTGAAGCCATGGCCCAGTCGAAATAGTGGATTTACCCATTGAAAATTGGTGGATTTTCCATATATATTTTTGTATGTTTTCCATAGAAATAGTTGATTTCCCTATGAAAATGGTGGATCTTTCCATCGTTTTTCCTATGTTGACCAGGCCGGGTCAAACCGCCAAGTCCCCAGACCGCAGATACAGGGCCAGATCCAGGGGCAGATCCAGGGGCAGATCCAGGGCCTTGTTGAGCCCGGCCTCGGCATAACTAACAAACAGTTTGAAAGAAAAATGGCAACTTTCCCAAAAAAAATCGGAAAGATTTTTTTTGTTAGAAAACATGGAAAATGCAAAAAACAAAAAACAACATCGCGCATCAGTCGGTCTACTTTTGGATCGCTCAAATCTCGACATTGGCTTTCCAACCATCCTACCCAGAAACAAAACTTTCCAGACACATGACCAGTATGTATTATGGGGGTCAAGAAAAAATGTTGACCGGTTTTTTGCAGGATCCTAGTTCGATAATACCGTATAATTTCCAGGCGTCCAACAGTTTGAAAACTTTTGAAACCGCCAAAAAAGATTTCTAGAAAAGGTGGAAACCTGGAATCTTGTTTGGAAAACATCATCTTATAGTCTGTATAGTCTAAAATTCAAGAATCTAAACATTATAGATTCCATAAAGACACTTTGTACATTATAGATTCCATGATAGATTCCATAAACAGTATCATGGATAGACATCATACAGATTCCACTTTATACATTATAGATTCCATATATAAAGTCGACAAAAGACAAGACACCCCTCGGCATCTAAGCTGCCGAGCCCTTTCCTGGCAACCCAGGCCTGCGGAGACCGGAAAATCCGGGAAGACCATGGCGGCTGGTTGTTTGGGGAAAATGGCGAACTGTTCCCAAGAAAGATAGTCATATATTTAGTTCATATATATATTTCATATTTCAATGAATTTAAATGGCTATATGGCTTGAAGCCAATGGCTACTGTAGTTAAATGGCTATATGGCTTGAAGCCAATGGCTACTGTAGTTAACTGGCTATATGGCTTGAAGCCAATGGCTACTGTAGTTAAATGGCTATATGGCTTGAAGCCAATGGCTACTGTAGTTCATATATTTCATATTTAACATCAACCAACCCAACTTGGCCCAACGGGGACCCTTTTGATCAACCAGAACGGATTGGTTAGAAAAACCAGGTGTCGCGAAAAAACCAGCCGGTTGTTGCATCCAAATATGGCTATGGATCAATACCTATTAATACCATTTTTAGGGGAATGAACATCCATTTACCAGCTATTTTGATGTTCACCAGGGGTACAAGGTTTTGACACACTGCCATATAGGGGAAACCCGGAAACCATGGTTTTCCCTTCAACCTTCCACCAATTCTGGGAAACTGAACAGACTGATATAAATTTCGAAAAATGACCACCTGGATGTGCACAGATTCGCTTTTCGGTGAATGCAAAACCCTGAATCTTCTCGCACGACTAATAATCTATTCCCTTGCGTTCTGCAACCTTGCTCAATGCAAGGAAAAATCTGGTTCTTTCCCGCCTAAATCTTGATTATTGCTGGTCAAATCCTAGTTTCGAATTTGTGATGCTCACAGACACATTTCCGATGGTCCCCATTGTTGCTTCGTACAATCTCCAGCCCAGGCACGTGGTCCCAGGGGTAACCTTGGCGCTGAACCGGAGGTTTACCCTGCTGGAAAGCAGCAGCTAAATTGATGCGCACGGCGCCAGAATGATCGTCTTGGGATGTGCAACGTGGACTGAACCACTAAACTTGTGAATTGAACCACTCTAAGGATAGGGTGCAGATTTTTTTGGGGTTTTCTTTTGGATTTTTTTTGTTTTTCAGTCTGGGGCACTTTTCCTTGCTATTTGCTACATTTTGGAGCAAAAACCTGTACTTCGCTGAATTTTGGAGCTAAAATTTGCCATTTGTACTGTTCATCGACTTTTCCATGGTTTTACTCGACTTTTCCATGGTGTTCATTGATTTACCCAAAGTGTTCACCGATATTTCCATGGTTTTCACTGAGTTTTCCATGGTTACAATTGACTTTTCCATGGTTTCAATCGCTTTTGCCTGCATAACATGCACCTGGTGAACATGTAGAATATAGGTTGAAGCACAACCCTGTTGGGTCTAAATAGTGGCATTGGATGCTATCATAATGTTGGTGGGTTTAGGGTTGGTTTAAGGTTTATTTAGTGTTGGTTTAGGGTTCATTCAGGGTTATTTAGGGTTGGTTTAGGCTTTATTTAGCGTTGGTTTAGGCTTTATTTATGGTTATTTAGGGTTGGTTTAGGGTTTATTTAGGGTTGGTTCAGTGTTTATTTAGGGTTAGTTTAGGGTTATTTAGGGTTGGTTTAGGGTTTATATAGGGTTGGTTATGTCTGGTTCTTTTAGGGTATCTCTAGGTTGGTTCAAGGTTTATTTAAGGTTAATGTAGGGTTGGTTTAGGGTTTATTTGGGGTTATTTAGTACTAATTTAGGGTTGGTTTAGGATCTATTTAAAGTCTGTTGGGGGTTGGATTAAGGTACATGTAGGGATACAAGGTGTGTGTGTGTATATATATATATATAAAGATAGATATATAGATAGATAGGTAGGTAGGTAGATAGATAGATAGATAGGTAGATAGATACTTTAGATAGATTGGATAGATAAGATAAGCTAAGATAAAATAAGATAAAATCAGATAAGATTAGATTATATAGATTATAGATTAGATTAGATAGCTAGATAGATAGGCAAAGCATGGTAAAGCCGCAAAAGCCACACACCGACAAAAGCCACAGAAGCCACAGAAGCCACAAAAGCAAGGTTGGTAAACAAAAAAAAACGGAGAAAAAAAAAAGCACTCCCTAAGGATATGTATACCCAGCAAAATGTGGCTGCGACCCAAAAACATTGGATGTTCATCAACGCAAATGTGGATGTTACCAACACAACTCTTCTACCACTTTTACCCGGAAATTGGACGGTCAGTCAGTAGATATGTTTCTTTATAAACCAATACTTGGGATTTTTCAGCACAAAAATATGACTTTTACCATTCACAATCACTGCTTGCCACAATGATCAACGTTCAAAGCGTTCTTTCAGCTGAGCTTCCGCGTTGGTCTGCGGCAAGCGAGGCAGCCAATTGCAGTCATAAGCCTTGAGGAAAATGGAGATTTAAACCGAAAAATGTGGATGTTTACCATGATTTTACCATCAAAAGTGCGGATTTAAACTGATTTAACCATCAAAAATGGAGATCTAACATGATCTAACCATCAAAAATCGATTAATCATCAATAAATCGTGGTTTAATAGCCTCAAAAATCTGGACTGAACTCAACAATAATGGGAATACGGGTCGTAAGTTGTTTAATCCAATCCAATGTTTGGGACCTCAATTCATAGAGCCAGTACTCAACAATCGGATTTCGAGGATGGATGGAGTTTCATCATCAAAATCGACGCGGTTGGGATCCTCCCAGAAACACCCATCTGGACCAAACTCGTGATGCCAACTGCATCTTAAATGTGGACAGAATGTGATGCCAACTTCTGTTTCAGATGGGAAAAATACGGCTCACCATTTGAAGCGTCGGCTGGTCACATCAGCTTTGACAGACCCAGATTCTTTGGTCAAATCACCAAGAATTGTGAAAAAGCATCCTGATGGAATCACCGCGTCAAATTGAGTCACTAATAGCTCTTAGTAGCATTTATACGCTGTAGATTTTATACGCTATTAGTACACAGTCTGGTTGCTACTTGAAAAAAGCTATTGAAAATTGCCATAGAAATAGTTGATTTACCCATTAAAAATGGTGATTTTCCATAGTTATGTGAAAGTTGACCAGAGGCTATCCCCCAAGTCACCAGAACCCGCGAACGGCACTGCCTGTGGTTGGCCCTTGAGATTCACTTGCACTGCAAATTCCACAGGCTGCGGCAGATGGAACCCGGGAAAAACGACGACCAGCGTGGGGGGCGCCCATCCACTTGGAGATTTTCATGGATGTAGATGATGTAGATGGACAATTATTGCTTGTTCCTTGTCTGAGTTGAATCGAACGGCTATGCAAAATGACTTCTGCCAAACAACTTCTCCAGACAAATCCAAGATACGTTTACCAAATAGTAAACACCTCCGCATATCATACGAACCTATCATGTTGCCGGTCAATTTCTTTGAAGTGTGCACCAGGAACTAAAAGTGTTTAGTGCCCCCGGTCGCTTGGATAGATTCTCAACTGGGACATCACAGCCGTGGTCATTCACCGAATCTCAACCAGTCATTATGTTGTGACCAAGAAAAATAGTCAATTGATTCAATTGGTGGTTTAAGCCAGGTAATATCATCCAATTCCTGCTTATATATGTTTATATCCAGTCAATCTTGGTGAATTTGAATTTGGTGATGGGATGGTGAATAGTTACCATCCATGGTTTGAAAAACCATGGATCAATTTGAATGTCATCCCATCCGCGGCCTGCCCAAGCGTCCAGGGTGTTGGAACGTTATTTTTGTGAACAAATACCTGTGGCAGGCTAAAACATGGACAATGATTGCGCCAGTGTCCTGATTGGTGCTTGAAATTGTGGGTAAAACAATCATAAACCATCCCACAGTCATGACCATTTTGATAGCTGGTATGTTTACCATTCCCAGTCATGGATGGTTCATGGCATTGTTTTACCCAGATAAATGTGTATTTTTTGCATGTGTCAAAGTTGGGAGATTCAGAAAATCATAATATTTAATGGCTAGATTTAGATAAATCATCCGTTTACTGGGGCATTTTTGATAGTAAACCGCTAAATTCCTGGAGGGTAATTCAGCAAGTAAATCGCCAAAAAATCTCCCAACATCAACCCAAGAGTGAACTGACCAATCCAACACGGCACTGGTACTTCTGCGCATTGAAGGCAAATCGAGTGAAACAAGGAATGAAACAGAAACCCCAAAAAGATTGTCATGAACAAGAAACCAAAACTGAAATTTGAAGTCATCATAACACATCTAAGTTATATAATCTAAGTCCTAATCTATAATTGCCACAAAACCATGATACAGATCCCTGACAGATCAGCTGCTCACATCGCATGGTGGAGGTCAGTCATCCATTTCAGCTACATATCTTTGACATCACATGGCCTGTAAAAATAGATGTTATAAACATGTGGTAAACAATATATGGTCAATAGTAATAATCTATAGCTATATATATATGGTTAATGGTTAATGATGATTGATAATGTTGGTAAAACAATATATAAACCACCCACTGGGAATGGTTTTTACATACCACCTATGAAAATGGTGATAATGGTTTATGATTGTTTTATCCACATTAGGTATCAATTATTGGTCCATGTAAAATATGGCGATTGAAAGTGTGCCATCAGCAGGTCCGGCGACTCGCGACAACTTGTCGTAACTTGTCGACTGGCTCCGCGCACGTCAACGCCCCAATCCTCTTTGGCCTGCTTACACCTGCAGGATGGGACCCCAGTTAGATAGCGTTCAGGTGCCTCATTTTTGTGGCTGAATTCTATTGTTTATGGTAGATATAACTATATATCTATAGATAACTATGGTTAATGGGGTTTATAAACCAACAAACATCACTGGAGGCCCCCTTACACCTGGGGAAAAAAGGGGAAAAAAGTTTCCGATGGCTGGAGCCATAGACGATTATGGTACCCTTTTTGCATGTGATATCCCCACCAAAAGCGATGGTTTTCTGGGGGGTGTAACTAATATGAACGGGCGATGGGATCAAAAAACCTGGTCGGATCACCCAAAACTCATTCGCGGTCGGATCTATCGTAGGCCAATTTCCCAGCGCAACTGCAGTGGTGGCAACCACCTTCCGGACCATCGTTGGAAGTACAGATTTTCATCGGGGCTGAAGTTCATCACCACTGGCTGGTTGAAGAGTTTATGAAAAAGAGGTGCCCATACCGATATATGTACATGTATATGTATTACATATTATATATTATATATTAAATATTAAATATTAGAAAATAAAAATAAATTTATATATATTATATAAAATATATTACATATTATATATCATATACTATATGTTACATATTATATATATATTACATATTATATATTATCTATTATACATTACATAGTATCTAGTATCTATTACATCTTATATTATATTATATTACATTATATTGTATTATATTATGTTATATCATGTTATATTATATTTTATCATATTATAATATATTACATCACATTTTATCATATTATATTATATCACATTACATCATATTGTACTATATTAGATCTTATTATATTATATTGTATACAAAAAATATATTATATAAAATCATATAATATTAAATTATATTAATTTATATTATGTATTACATTTTATTATATTGAATTAAAATATATACAGTAATAAAAAAATATATATTATATTATATTATATTTTATTATATTATATTATATTGTATATAATAATATGTATTGTATAAAACTATATTATATTAAATTATATATTATATCATATCATATCATATATCATATATCATATATCAAATATCATATATCACATATCATATCATATCATATATCATATGTCATATATCATATATCATATATCATATCATATTATATTAAAATATATCATATATCATATCATAACATATCATATCATATTAAATTATATTATATTATGTTATATCATATTATATCATATCATATCGTATTATATTATATTATATTGTATTATATTATATTATATATTATATATTAAATATTATATATTATATATTATATATTATATATTATATATAATATATTATATATTAAATATTAAATATTATATATTATATATTATATATTATATATTATATACTATATATTATATATTATATATTATATATTATATATTGTATATTATATATTACATATTATATATTATATATTATATATTATATATTATATATTATATATTATATATTATATATTATATATTATATATATGTATACATAGCTGCTTAGTATCAGTATGTATCACTCGTTTCTTGTCTTCTACCTGGCGGATCCGATTGGAATTTGGGCACTTCTCGCTTGACTTCATCCTTAGATGATGTTCCTTGTGAAGGCAAGAAAACCCCAATCCCACTGCCCACTGGGTTCGCCAAGCTCAACGAAGCCGTATCCATTCTTGGCATTAAAAGTCTTCAGGACACCTACCTTGGGTGAGAAATGAGGGAAAAAATCAGCTGCCTCAAGTGAACCTGCCACATGCTTGGGCCTATGGAAGGAAACATACCCAAAAAAAACAAAAATGTTGCGTTGTATGGCACACTACTTCCGTTTAAAGCATCTGAACTACTATTAATCCAGCAAGAGAAACTGACTTCCCATTTTAAGTCTGAAAACCTGCTTGTATATTATTAAGTCTGAAAACCTGCCTGTATATTCTGAAAGTATCAGTATAATTTATGTCTGAATGGACTGATAGGGATTTCGATTATTGGCATAGAATCCTAGAAGAATCTCAGTGCAACCACATGAAGTAGAATCAGAACCATGTAGAACGCTGATCAGGGTTTGAACTCCCATTCAATCAGGGGCCAGCCCCCGGAAGATGGAAGTCTTCCTCATCAGATTGTGATTGTCTTTTGGGCACTGCCGGGCAAGCATTTCACCCTGAGCCACCGGCGTAATAGCTGACATACTCGCCATTGTAGGCCTGGAAGTGCGGCAGCAGCCCACAAGGCCAATTTCGGAGAACCAGGAGAAAACCAACACAACTGGTTGGGCATCATCTTCCGCATCATGATCATCAGCAGCACAAACATCAGCGTCAGCAGCATGGTGAGTAGCACCAACAACCACAACCACAACCGCTACCACATCATAATCGTCATCGTCGTCGTCATCGTCATCGTCGTCATCGTCCTCGTCGTCCTCATCATCATCATCATCATAATCATCATCGTCGTCGTCGTCAACATCATCATCATCATCATCATCATCATCATCACCATCATCATCATCATCATCATCTTCATCATCATCATCATCATCATCATCATCATCACCATCAGCAGCAGCAGCAGCAAACAGCATCAGCATCAGAAGCAGAAGAATCAGCATCAGCATCGGCATCAGCATCAGCATCATCATCATCATCATCATCATCATCATCGTCATCCTCGACGTCGTCCTCGTCGTCCTCATCGTCGTCATCGTCGTCGTCCTCGTCCTCGTCCTCGTCGTCGTCATCGTCGTCGTCCTCGTCGTCGTCCTCGTCGTCGTCGTCGTCCTCGTCGTCGTCCTCGTCGTCGTCCTCGTCGTCCTCCTCGTCGTCCTCCTCGTCGTCGTCCTCGTCGTCCTCCTCGTCGTCTTCCTCCTCGTCGTCCTCCTCCTCGTCCTCCTCGTCGTCCTCCTCGTCGTCCTCCCCGTCGTCGTCCTCGTTGTCCTCCTCGTCGTCGTCCTCGTCGTCATCGTCGTCCTCCTCGTCGTCGTCCTCGTCGTCGTCCTCGTCGTTGTCGTCGTCGTCGTCGTCCTCCTCCTCCTCCTAGTCACCGTCGTCATCGTCATCATCATCATCATCATAATCATCATCATCATCATCACCTAGAACAGGTGTCAGAGTCACAGACAGACTTGCACGAATGGATCGAGGCATGGTGGTTGGAATCGTTTTCGTATCATTCAGTGCCATCATTCGGGATCTGTCTCGTCTATTGGTCTATTTTCCCTGAGGACGTCCCCCTTTCATAGCGAGCCACCTGAAAAGTGGACTAACCAGGCTTCCAAAACCGTTTTGTGCCAGAAAAGAATGAACAAAACCATGTCCAGGATGTGTATTTCAGGCTCAACAGCCAAAAAAAGAAACCTTCCAGGGCTCTTACTCTTCAATCCCAATGGCAGGCAAAATCCCCATAAATCCCACCCATTGTGGGTGAATTGGGTGAAATATCCATAAATCAGGTGTTTCATGAAATTTGCTGAGTCTAGGGATAATCATTATCATCATCATATCATCATATCCTGATCATCAATAAGGTCACTTATAATAATTAAATTATTTATATATCAGCATTACATCATGATCTAATCGTCATATCCCCAAACTTCGCTGAAATTTCAATCCAACCCTTTGATTTCCCGACCTGATAGAAGCCACGCAGATTCTGCTTGTGGCGCTGCGACAACCTCAAAAATCGTTCCGCAACATGCGGTGGTTGCGGTGGCATTTGGGGGCTTCAAAGTCCAAAAAGTTGGATTGAACCATCAAATTTTGAATTTCACCGCAGAAAATTGGACTTCAAATATCAGAAACTTGGATCGAAAAAGAATCACCAAACATACAGGGGGTTCAGTCATCCAGCTGTCGAGCGATAAAATTGCCCTCATTTACGGAAGAGCGAAACCCTGTACCGCAAGAAACTATGCAGCAATTTGCGAAACCTCGATCAATTCTGCCGCAAGTCGCTGGAATTTACCCCTCATAAAGGGCGGCAAAATGAAATCCATATCTGCCGCAATCAATCCCCCAAAGAAATCGGATGGTGTTATAATACAAAAAAATAACCACCATTTCTGAATCACCCCAATTGTTGGTGGTTAGCCATCCATTTTTGGTGGTTTGCAAATCCAATATCTCTATCTTCGATCTGATCCATTTGGTGCTCCCGCTAAAGCCTCTGAGTTCTCCAGGCTTGGGCATGATATCCTCCACCCCGGTGGTGTCCGCCCTGGGTTTGAAAGCTGGAGCATCCACATTAAAGCCTCAGGGGAACCAACAAGGATGGCAGGAGGCTGTTTTTGCGAACTTCAGAGGACTTCTGGTGGTTCAACTTCCAAAGATTTGTGGTAACCTGAATTTCAGAGGATCTTTGATAAGATCTTTGATGATTCGGAAAATGTGGAAGGATTTGTCGTTGTTTTTCGAATTTCGGAAAATGTCTGCTGTTTTGTTCAATCTCAGAGGTATTTGTTTGGCAGATATAACTCCCGGCTTCCCAAATCAAATTGGGACGCTCCTTTGCTCCCTCCTAGAAAAGAGGAGTATGTGTATATTTATATATATATAGTCCCATGAAATCTCATGAAATGGTCATTAAAATCACCATGTAATCCCATAAAAATCATCATTCCACATTGTTTTCCTATGGTTTTCCTATGTTTTCGGTGAAACATCTGACACCAGGACGCCAGATCCACACAATC
>CAMXCT020005668.1:88892-221392 GCA_947184155.2 Cladocopium goreaui | reverse complement strand
GGATGATGATGATGATGAGGATGGTGATGATGATGATGATGATGATGATGGTGATGGTGATGATGATGGTGATCATCATGATGATGCTGATTATTATTATGATGATGATGGTGATGGTGAGGGTGATGGTGATGATGATGTGATGATCATGATGATGATGATGATGACGATGACGATGATGATGATGATGATGATGATGATGATGAGGATGAGGAGGAGGAGGAGGAGGATCGCTGCAACCGCTGAGGCCCCGGCGGTGGCTGCAGAAGCCGCCGGGCGCCACAGCAGCGGCAGCCAGCGGCGGTGGCAGTCGGGGGTTATATTATTTCCCATACTTATTTTATAATTATACTATAATAGGTGTGCTTTGTACATTTTGACTTCGAAATGTGCTTCGCGCCACAAGGGCGTGCACTTTTTCGACATCTCAACTTCCAAAAGTGGTCCGACGCTGAGGTGTTTTGTATATTTTCACTTGGAAATGTGCTTCGCGCCACAACGGCGTGCACTTTTTCGACATCGCAACGTCCAAAAGTGATCCGACCATGGTGTGTTTTGTGCATTTTCACTTCGAAATGTGCTTCGCGCCACAACGGCGTGCAATTTTTCATTTCTCATCTGGCCAGCTGGCTCCGCACCTGCCGCTTTAGCGAGCCTACTTTTCGACCCTCCAGAGCCTCAAATCATTGGAAAAACACAGTGTTTCGCGACTTCCCTACCTTTTCGCACATCTGCATCTTCTTTCTTCTGACTCTTTCTCTTCTGATCTTCTCTCTTCTAATCTTTCTCTTCTCTCTGCCTCTGCCCTGCTCTGCTTTTCATCTGTCCATATTGTCGGAAGTTTGACTTCTAAACTTCCTTCGATAATTATACTATAATAGGTTTAAAATTTATGGAGTGAACCCACAATTGGTTGTGTTCATTAATTTATTGATGAATTTGCCAGGGCATTAATTATTTTACCCGAATGGGTTATGTAGAGAAAATGAACGGTTCATTTTCCTGATATTAAAAGGTTATTGTTATAACTATAGCCTATAATATAGCCCTATGGGGAATTGCTAAGGGAAAATGAACCGTTTATTTTCTCATTCATAAAATCATCTTGAGTAAACTCATTAGGACCTCTGATCTTATTATTATGAATTCTAAATGTCCTCATGCCAAGATATTGCATAAGATATTTTCTCAATCCAGATTAATCATCATGATAAAGAGTACCGATGATATTACATAAGGATCATAAATTACCGAAGTTCGATAATAATAATGAACATGAATTATTGGAATAATGTTGAAACAATAGCGGTTGTGGATGGAATCCAATGAATATTCTCAAAAAACATCTTGTCACTTTTTGACTTCCTTAACCTCTGGCCAGATATGTATATATATATATGTATACATGTATATATATATATGTATATATATATGTGCATATATATATGGGTGTGTATATTATATGTATAGATATATGTATGTATTTATATATATATATGTATATGTATATGTATATATTATATATATACATATACACACACGATTAGGATATTAATGATACTCTGTATAATTAATATATATGCATGGATTCCAAATGATCGTGCATTTATCTTCAAAAATGTTCTCAACTATTCCACAGTTCCCGTGGATCCAAAAATCTCTGGACACTTCAAAATCCCAAAGCCTGATGGAATGGTTGATGCTTCCTGTTTCATCAAACATCATTTCAGCATCTCAGACGGCGCCTGATTTCTTCTCTTTGGGCGCATTCGCTCCCTGCGAAGTGCACACTGTGAAAAAGCGAGCAACCCAGACAGCAGGTATCGAGTCATATCATGGGTAATCGACTAGGTACCCTGCAAGAAATGACACGAATAGCAAGCATGTTTTTCTTACGGCCGGAGATATTGAAAAGGCTGAACCGAACCATGTCGACCCAGATATTCGTGGTAACCATGTTAACCCCACTTGCATATTTTTGGGGCCTACCTCCAAGTAGATACCGCTGACATGTTGAAAATAAACATGTGGGGTGTCTAAAAAATGGTGTCAAAAAAAAACGAATTGCCATTTTAAGAGGAAAAGAATGATTGGCCAGTGGCTTTAGCAGCAGAAATCCTAGAAATTTTTCAGACAGAAATCGCCAGCAGAGCAACGAAACTCCAGAGAATCCGAGTCAAAAATGGTATCAAAATGATCCGCCCCAATTTGTTCTGTGGTTTCAGGTCCATTGTCGAAGTCCTGACCCTGGCCCCTACCCAAAATCTGGATGTTCAAGGGCAAAAACGTCAGACATGACCAGTCAATCTGTGGCTTCCAGACATGTTTCATTGGCATAAGAGTTGACACCCAGTCTGACTGGGATGAAATGTTCCATATAAGTGGAACATAAATGAAAATAAAATCAAGTTCAGCGATCCCAGGTTGCCTCATGATTTCTATCGAGAAAAGGCTGGCATCGGACGGGCCTCTGAGGACTCTTCTTCCTGAGAAAAGGAGGCAAGAAATCTTATTCCTCGGTGTAAACCATGCCATTTTTGTTACCCAAAGAACTTGGCCTGTTAAGTCATGAGCTTCTCCTCTGGTAATCAAACACGGCTGGAAAATCGGTCATTTTCACGTCATCCCAGCTATAAACCTCCATTTCAGCCATGTTTCAAGGATTTTCCAGCCACGTTTGACACCGGATCACCATCGTTTCGAGGCTTCGTCCCTAGGGGACCACCGGTGCAAAATTCCACCTCCAGATGTCGTTTTTGGTGTCGTTTTTGGAGTTTCGAGTCCCAATTGTTTGGTGTTCAGTCCCGATTCATTGTTCAAATAAAATGTTAAGTTCTGTTCCCACTGTATTCCGTCCCCATTTGCTGTGGCTGGTCGTTCCTGTGGCTCAAACCCCAGGCTCTGGGTAAGTGGCAAGTGGATGTTGCAGGATTGATTTGATTTTTTTAAACCAAAATCCATATCTTCATCATCCAAACTTGAGGCCAAGGGGTGGACGGAAAGCTCGCTGGGAAGGCAAAGGTAGAAGGAGGGAGGTATGGTGAAAGAGCGGTGGGTCGGGGTGCGGTCACGCGGAGGTTTTGACTGTGAAATCACCTGATTGGCGATTCCAGTCCCTGCCACCTTGCAGCAAGAGGGACTTCAACTAGCGTAAGCGATTGGTTTCGTGATATTCACTATTCAAATCTATTCACTATCATCTTTTGGGGTTGTCACTTTTGGTGTCCTTTGTGAACACTTCAGGTGTTCATTGTGAACACTTCGGATGCCCATGTTCGAATCGGTTGTCCAAAAATGGTGTGTGGCCAACCAGGGGCAACCTCCAAACTCATCAACCAGAGGGTGGAAGTTATTGATTTTTCACTCAAAATTTATATAAAGAAATTCATCGTGAAAAAGTGTCAAAAAATGGGGTAAACCGGTACACCCTGCCAGCCGCCCATGCATCAAATTCATGAAAATCATGAACATGAATGAACCACGTCCAGTCACTGAAATTTGGAGGTTATTGCAAGGCATACCGCATACCCGTAAAGTTTAGGGATGAGGGATTTGGGATTTTGGGCAATTGAATGATTTGTAACATTGATGTTTCAATGTTTCGATATTTTTGTTGACGAATTCATTCCATGTTTTTCAGATAGATCGCATCAATTTTCCTTTTTCGTGGCGTTTTCGCATAGTTCAAATTGGGTTCCCCGGGATTGTCATTGGATTTTTGGAGGCTGCGGTCCCCCAGTCCCCATCCAACCTGCGATGTCCCCGCCTCAGGGACCGAGGTCGATATATCTGCTGTTTCCGCCATGGCAAACTGGCTGTGACCGGGCTGTCACAACGGGCTGTGGGACAACGGTACCAGCAAGGAAAACAAGGAAAACAAGGCTGTGGTGAGGCTAGAATGCTAGATTTCAAGCGAAACATTCATTTTTTTTTGCAAATGATCTGTTCAAAAAACCCCAGTTGTAGCACGAAAAAGGGCGGAGGTTCGAGCTTAAACTTTGCAAGGATTGCATGTGTGCAAAAAATATCAGCTACCCTCCGATCAGCTGGCTGCAAAATCCCACATTTCGTTCGATGATTTTCCCACCGAACTCAACCTTACAGCGGATTTTCTAACCATGTTTGATTGCCCAAGACCCGAAGGTATCCAGCAAATGAAGTGAAACATGTCCAAAACTCTCCCAGTCAGGTCCATTCATCAAAAGAGGTGACTTTTCACTGATCCCATTTGGAATGTCCGTATGATCACCAAACGTTCGGAAAACGTTTGGATAAAGTCAGATTCGACTTCCCATCTTGCCACCACCACTTTTTCCCAATGCCTTCAGGTTCTCCCAGCCGTGAGGACCAACAAATGACAAGACCCGAGAAAATGAAATGGCGGACAATGACGCAACCGTAATATGCTTGCAAAATATCACAGATCATCAAACATCCATTTCTGGGATACTTTTTGCCTTTGCTCTTTGGCCTGCAAATTGCATTGCAATTCAGTGGCAAACGGCATTTGTTTTCACGTCGCCATCAAGAAGTTCAGTGCAAATCGTTACCCTGCGCCACTGTGAAAGTTTCCGGATTCAGCCTTGCAGACCTGTTTGTTTTCTTTGCTTTTTCCGGGACCTGTGGCCTCTGGTCATGTGCGCCCTCATGTACGGCAAGAGCAGCCCAAAAATGTCCCATTCAGAAGACATTTGGACCTCACACCTCAGCACACTGATGCAAGATGCGTGGGAGAAAAAAGAAAAAGAATGTTTATGGACTGGTCCTAGCAGGTTGGCTTCGCAGGCTTGGCCAAGGCCCAGGAAGCAGTTTTAGGAATTTCGAGTGGGACCTGTCAGCAACGATAACCGATAACCCTGGGGGTCATCAGGGTGCATCGCAAAATACCCAAAACTGGAAGTTGCCCAATCCTTTTTTGCGGCACGTTATGTGCAAACAGATTTTGGAACAAGGCGTGTCAAAACGATAGTTGATAACGACGATTTTGAGCAGAGAAAGTCAATGCCGACTGCCAGGTTGGCTTCGCAAGTTTCGCAGGCTTGGCCAAGGCCAAGGAAACGGTTTCCGAAAGGCCGTTTTTATGGGGACTTAGCAAACGGGGCCGCCAGCCAGACTCCTTAGCGAGGCTACGCCGAAGGTCATTGAGCGGGCAACAACTGACATGGATGGCAACACATCTCTCAATATAATATTCGTCTGAACTTGTGGTTGGTTTGTTGTTGGCCCTGCTTAAGTATTCGGTGGTAAGCCGATCACTTTGTGGCCAATCAAAACGCAAGTGCGCACTGAAACCACCAACTAGTGGTGGTTTGGACTTCGGACCATATTTAGCACATCCACTAGGAACTACCAAGACCCTTCAAGTACCGTTAAAAATGGGACGTTTACCCCGTAGTTTTATGTTTTCCATTCTTGGGGGTATTTGGAAGGTCTATGTACAGGTTTTTTAATCAGAACCTTTCCGTCATGTCGGAGTCAGCAATGGTCTTCCACTCCATATAGCAGAATCGCAGGAAAGTTCCAAACTAATGCTCTTCCAATGCCCTGGGAAGAAGTTAACTTTCATTCAAAATGCGACTTGAGACCAAGGGGCAAGGAAAGAGCTAGGCTACAGCTTTCGTGACTTGTCTGCAGTTATTCATATAGAAGAACTCGCAGCAACTACTACCTGGAAAGTGGGTTTGAATATCAGCCACTTTTGTGGAAACAACTACGAAATTTAAGGCTTTAAGGCAGAGCACACATCTCGCACGGATTGCCGCTGATGCTGCTTTTGTCTGCCATTTCCAGCTCTTCAAGCGTCAAGCAACCTTCAAAAGGGTGGACGTCACTAGAACTGGCAATGGCAACCAAAGGAAATGTATCATTCCTGCGAAGCTACTGTAGTTCCTGGCGCGCACAGAGAACACAGTGCTTTGACCACTCAATTTAAGACGATTTGAGTTCATTGGAAATGGCAGCCTGCATCGCAAGACCGAAGTGACACATGCTGAGTCTTCAAGCAATCCCCCTTGGCAACGGCGCTCAAAATTCCATGCATGGACCCTAAAGCAAGTCTGATTTGTGGCGAAGGAAATCCAAACTACTTGTTTCCCAGCCTCGAAATGCACCAGCAGCTCCCAACCAGTAGACGAAAAGCGCCAGAGGGCTAAAGGATTCAAGGAATTCTGGCATAGATTCCAAACTCTGACCATCTAAAGAGCATGTTGTAGACCCGTAGCAAGAGTTTCGCAGCCTGCTCCAAGATTTCCAACTGAACAGGGAACATGCAGTGCAATGTGTACCCAAATGAACCAAAAACGACTTTAAGACACAGAATCTGGCGCAAGTTCCCGAAGCTTTGTGAATGGACAACTGTCGTGGCCCCGACAGCCCAAAGCAACTGCACCGACTTGCAAAGGTCGAAAGAGAAATTGCTAAAGCAAAGTCAACATATAGATACAGCGGCCGGCTCTGCACAGCATTCAATACAGGTTTTCAACCGAATCTCGGTGTAATGATGACATTTTTTGACTTAAAGATTGTGGGCAAAATATTCAGAACATGGCCATCTCCCCCCATCTCATGCCATCTCAACACTTACGATGACGGGCTTTCCTACCATGCCATCTACCGGCAGGCAATCCACCCTTGAACGCGGGGGCTTTCGCGGATCTTTCGCGCACCCAGGTTTTTTGTTTTTGCGGCGACATTTGTTTCGTAATATCTTTCATGAGGGCTAGTATATATACATGATGTCGCACCTGAATATCTAAAGTTTCAGAATATCAGACTCTCATGCGCTTTCGCCACTGCTTTTGGGGCTCAACCTTGGCACGCTCCTTTCACGGAGCTGTCCCCTGGCTTTCGCGTGGAGGTTTTGCTCTTGTGGAGAGTTCCCCGAACCTGAAGATCAACTCTCTTCATGGTCTTTTTTTGATGCTGCTCAAATAAAACTCTACATATCATGTCTCCCAACCTCAAGCATGAGCGCCTCCCATCCACTAGACGAAAAGCGCCAGAGGGCTAAAGGATTCAAGGAATTCTGGCATAGATTCCAAACTCTGACCATCTAAAGAGCATGTTGTAGACCCGTAGCAAGAGTTTCGCAGCCTGCTCCAAGATTTCCAACTGAACAGGGAACATGCAGTGCAATGTGTACCCAAATGAACCAAAAACGACTTTAAGACACAGAATCTGGCGCAAGTTCCCGAAGCTTTGTGAATGGACAACTGTCGTGGCCCCGACAGCCCAAAGCAACTGCACCGACTTGCAAAGGTCGAAAGAGAAATTGCTACAGCAAAGTCAACATATAGATACAGCGGCCGGCTCTGCACAGCATTCAATACAGGTTTTCAACCGAATCTCGGTGTAATGATGACATTTTTTGACTTAAAGATTGTGGGCAAAATATTAAGAACATGGCCATCTCCCCCCATCTCATGCCATCTCAACACTTACGATGACGGGCTTTCCTACCATGCATAACAGGCAGGCAATCCGCCGCCAGCATTCATGAAAAATATGACTTGTGAACATGCCCTTCATGCAAACAAACTAGATCAAAATCATCAGAAACAATATTGTCACCAGAGCACTCAATCACACACAACGGCACTTGGATGAAGAGAGCATCACATTCTCAAAGATCACCATCAAACAGTGGTGCAGAGCTTTTCAGGCTTGGGCCAATGCTGACACGCTGAATCCACTCTCTTGCAACTCAAACAGGTCCTACTGTGCGGAACAGCTCGATAACAACCTGCCTTAGCCGTATTGCTTTCATGCAGGTAGAAGGCCAACGCAATCACAGTGTATCAAGGTGCATCTCCTATGCCATAATTTGGAGCATCTGGGCGAGAATGCTAGCAACCAACAGTTTCAGCGCTTTCAGGGCAGTCCCTCAACCCTAAAGCCGTGTCATGCATACGGTTCATCTGTATGCTGAACACATTGCGCCATTCAGAGACACGAGGGTGGAGACATGGTGGGCTTGCCACAATTGGTCATTGGCCTTTTCACGACTCAGATTTACTTCTCATTGCTGCTTCAATCGTTCTAGTCGAGCATATGGATAAATCTTAGGATCCACAACAGCCCTGCACAAGTAACTATGCTGCACGCTGGCATCTTCCTGGAAATGCGGGAATCAGATTGTTTTCTTCCTCTGAGCAGGCTGCCCACTGCGACAGCTGTTTGGTTTCGATGCGGGGTGCACTTTACTTCGGCGCTGCTAGTCGACAGGCATGTCCTCAAGCTGGATGTCTGCCTAAGAAGTCTCATTGCTTGCGGCAGCACTGAAACCAAACATATGTTTCTCTGGCATCGGTGGCATCCTAAACAATCTGAACATTGGCAATCGAGAATTGCTTGGTGCTCAGGAGCCTCTGGTGGTGCCATCCTAACGATCAACCTCAAGCGTGCCGTGGCAAGCTCTTTGCTTACACCTCAGCTTGTGAGCAGGGTGACCACTGCGAACCCTATTTTCTTGTGATGCGAGATGCACTACATGCACCTGACTTTCGTTTTGCAAGTCAGCAGACTTGTCCACTTTAGAGAGGAGCCAACTACACCGCTGACTCGCGCATCCATCCCCAGGTTTTCCATTCAACTGACCCGCGACGCGGAAAGTGAGAGCAAGGGCGTACACAATGCTCCCTCGGAGTTCCTCTGTCGTCATACATATCTGTAAAATGCAATCCATGATCTGGAGGTTTCTTAAAATCGGGGTAGCCCAAATCATCCAAAATTAGCAATTTTAGCATTGAAACACATGGTTTTGGGGTACCTCTATTTCAGGAAACCTCCATTTGGCATGCGTCTTCATACCAACCCTTTTAAGTTTTAAGGCAATACTTTCAAGAACAACGCCGTGGGATGTTTTTGAACTTTCAACCAGAATGATCTACGCGTCTACGCGTTCGCCAGTGCTGAAATGATGTCACGTTTCAGTTTCCTCTAGCAGGCAGCAGTTTTGCAAGGGTGAGCAGCGAGAGGAAGGTATACGGTATAGGCAGCACATGCAGGAAGCTCATGTCGAGGTAGTCCAGGCAAGCATTTATTCTACTCATTGCAGTCCATGGGTCCGACATGCCGGGACATCAATACTTTTCTTCGACAAGGATGCAACTGGGACATCAACTTTAGTTTGGGAAGAAACAAAGATGCGACATGTTTCAAGTGTTTGCTAGAAGAAGAACACGCAGCAGCCACTACTAACAAAATGAGTATGAATATCAGCCACCCAAGACGCAGCAAGGAAAGAGGACTCCCACAAGCCTCGTTTTGACATGGAAGCAGCTATGGAGCTGTCAAGAACAACCACGCAAGCCAGGGGTAGGTTCAGGAATTCCATGCAAAACGACGCCGTGTCAGCCCGTGCCAAGATGTGCCAAAAATCAACACGATCCTAACTGAAGATGCAGGCACTGCTTCAACAAGGAATGCTCTGGAAGACAGGGCAGACATCTCTGCATACATCACCACTGCTGCTTCCGTCCACCATTTCCAGGTCGTCAGGTGTCAAGCAACCTTGACAAGTGTGGACCGGGTGGACGTCATTAGAACTGCCAATGGGAACCCAAGAGTTGGAGGTCTTCTGCAAAACTCATCCGACGTTGCATAGTTGCCCACTTTTGGTATACATCACCTTGCAAGCGCACCACGCAACATGCCTGAAAAGGAAATATGTCATTCCTGAGTGGCTGTGCCACTACTGTATTTCCTGGCAGTCATAGAAAACATAGTGCTTTGACCACTCGATTTAAGACGATTTGAGCTCATCAGAAATGGTAAACACCTCCAACGCAAGCCCCAAGTGACACATGCTGAGTCTTCAAGCAATACCCCTTCGCAACGCCATGCACGGACGCTAAAGTGAGTCCGATTTTCGGCCAGGAAAATTCCAAACTAATGGTCTCCTAACCACGATTCAAGGAATTCTGGCATAGATTCCAAACTCTGACCATCTAAAGAGCATGTTGTAGACTCATTGCAGGAGTTTCGCAGCCTGCCCCAAGATTTCGAACTGAACAGGGAACATGCAGTGCCATGTGTACCCAAATGAACCAAAAACGACTTTAAGACACAGAATCTGGCGCAAGTTCCCGAAGCTTTGTGAATGGACAACTGTCGTGGCCCCGACAGCACAAAGCAACTGCACCGACTTGCAAAGGTCGAAAGAGAAATTGCTAAAGCAAAGTCAACATATAGATACAGCGGCCGGCTCTGCACAGCATTCAATACAGGTTTTCAACCGAATCTCGGTGTAATGATGACATTTTTTGACTTAAAGATTGTGGGCAAAATATTCAGAACATGGCCATCTCCCCCCATCTCATGCCATCTCAACACTTACGATGACGGGCTTTCCTACCATGCATAACAGGCAGGCAATCCGCCGCCAGCATTCATGAAAAATGTGACTTGTGAACATGCCCTTCATGCAAACAAACTAGATCAAAATCATCAGAAACAATATTGTCACCAGAGCACTCAATCACACACAACGGCACTTGGATGAAGAGAGCATCACATTCTCAAAGATCACCATCAAAAGGTGGTGCAGAGCTTTTCAGGCTTGGGCCAATGCTGACACGCTGAATCCACTCTCTTGCAACTCAAACAGGTCCTACTGTGCGGAACAGCTCGATAACAACCTGCCTTAGCCGTATTGCTTTCATGCAGGTAGAAGGCCAACGCAATCACAGTGTATCAAGGTGCATCTCCTATGCCATAATTTGGAGCATCTGGGCGAGAATGCTAGCAACCAACAGTTTCAGCTGCCCTTTCAGGGCAGTCCCTCAACCCTAAAGCCGTGTCATGCATACGGTTCATCTGTATGCTGAACACATTGCGCCATTCAGAGACACGAGGGTGGAGACATGGTGGGCTTGCCACAATTGGTCATTGGCCTTTTCACGACTCAGATTTACTTCTCATTGCTGCTTCAATCGTTCTAGTCGAGCATATGGATAAATCTTAGGATCCACAACAGCCCTGCACAAGTAACTATGCTGCACGCTGGCATCTTCCTGGAAATGCGGGAATCAGATTGTTTTCTTCCTCTGAGCAGGCTGCCCACTGCGACAGCTGTTTGGTTTCGATGCGGGGTGCACTTTACTTCGGCGCTGCCAGTCGACAGGCATGTCCTCAAGCTGGATGTCTGCCTAAGAAGTCTCATTGCTTGCGGCAGCACTGAAACCAAACATATGTTTCTCTGGCATCGGTGGCATCCTAAACAATCTGAACATTGGCAATCGAGAATTGCTTGGTGCTCAGAAGCCTCTGGTGGTGCCATCCTAACGATCAAGCAGGACCCCAAGCGTGCCGTGGCAAGCTCTTTGCTTCCACCTCAGCTTGTGAGCAGGGTGACCACTGCGAACCCTATTTTCTTGTGATGCGAGATGCACTACATGCACTTGACTTTCGTTTTGCAAGTCAGCAGACTTGTCCACTGTAGAGAGGAGCCAACTACACCGCTGACTCGCGCGTCCATCCCCAGGTTTTCCATTCAACTGACCCGTGACGCGGATAGTGAGAGCAAGGGCGTATACAATGCTCTGTCGGGAGCTCTGTCGGGATCACTCTGTCGTCATAGTCATATCTGCAAAATGCAATCTGTGATTTGGCCTACGCCTTTAGACAAACCTTTTAAGGCAACACCTTCGTGGGCAGTTGCAGATAGATTTTGTAACAATGCTGGTCAAGACGATTGTTGACAACTACGATTTTGAGCAGAGAATGTCAATGCCAGATAGCGCTTCCGCAAATATATCGGGTACTTAGCAAAGGCCGGCTGCCAGCCACACTCGCTTCCAAGGCAATCAAAGCGGAGGGGCACGCTTCATTGCGCCATTCCTTCATGCCGGAGTCAGCAGTGGTCTTCGACATAATGTCCCAGAATCCGAGAAAAAAATACAAACTAGTAGTCTTCCAATTGCCAATGCCCTTCGCGCTTCTCATGAAACTTTCATGCCCTCCACATGGCAGGATGGGGCATCAAAACGTTCCCTTCGGAAGAAGCAAACCTTCACTGGGAGTTTGCGCTCAGCAACAGAGTTCTCAGGTCTTTTTATTTGGTTTTATTTGCTGTTTTATCCGCCTCGTAAGTGAAAGGAAGCTTGTCTGGCTTCAAATTTGGATATATAAACGGTTCTCCCTGCAGAACAATGCTGACGTGCAAGGCCTGTGGATTTTTCAGGGGTGGTGATAAACCTCTAAGCACCTCAAAGAAAAATTGCAAACTAGATGAAAAGTGGATGGTTGTGAAATCCTGCACCACTTTAGGATTGAAACATATTGAAACCCGAAAAAAATCATGGGATGTTGAAAACACCCCCTTGCCCCAGCCGCAGCACCGAGGTGGGGCGACTGTTTTCAAGGCACCGGGCTCAAAACGGCAGGATGCCCACATGGCAGGATGCAACTGGAACATCAATTGATGTTCCATTGGGAAAAAGCAAACCTTCACTCAAGATGCCAGTTGTGCCAGCTGTCTCAAGTTCCACCTAGAAGAAGAACTCGCAGTCACTATCACCTACAAACTGGGTCTGAATATCAGCAAGGAAAGAGCACTCCCAACAGCCTGGTTTTGTGGAAACAGCTACGAAGTTTAAGGCAGGGCACAAGAGTTTCGCAGCCTGCTCCAAGATTTCCAACTGAACAGGGAACATGCAGTGCAATGTGTACCCAAATGAACCAAAAACGGCTTTGAGACACAGGATCTGGCGCAAGTTCCCGAAGCTTTGTGAATGGACAACTGTCGTGGCCCCGACAACCCAAAGCAACTGCACCGACTTGCAACAGTCGAAAGAGAAATTGCTAAAGCAAAGTCAACATATAGATACAGCGGCCGGCTCTGCACAGCGTTCAATACAGGTTTTCAACCGAATCTCGGTGTAATGATGACATTTTTTGACTTAAAGATTGTGGGCAAAATATTCAGAACATGGTCATCTCCCCCCATCTCATGCCATCTCGACACTTACGAGGACAGGCTTTCCTACCATGCATAAGATGCTGCTTCTGTCCACCACGAAGTCGTCAGCTGTCAAGCAACCTTGAATCACTGCCACCGGCTTGGCTTTTGAACAGTGGGACTACTGCAACCTGGATCTTTAGAAGCACCTGGATCTTTCTGCTCGAGAATTTTTTTCTCGTTTATCTTTGCTGAGACCGGTGGCTGCAGATACTGTGAACAACTGTAATGCAATTTGACGCACTGAATGCACAAACTGATGTTGAATGAAGACACGTTGCACGACTGAAGTCTTTTTCAAACTGGGGTCGTCGAAGCTGCCTGTTCTGATACTGAAATGTTGGAATCCACATGTTGAAGTTGCATTGCAAGTGAACTGAGATTGATGTTGAACTTGTTGAACTTGTTGAACTTGTTGAACTTGTTGAACTTGCAGGCGTTGACACAACAGCCTTAAGCCACCTGGCTGGAATCCCGGAATCCCAGCCTCACACCTGCAGATAAATCGCTATCAAGGACAGCTTGATTCAGCCAGTGCTCGGGGCAAAGTTACAGCTTTCTGAATAACAATTTTTTCATTTCGATAATTCTTGGAGTAACTTCTATCTTTGACTCCTGGAATATAAATGGGGGAGCACCACTTACTAAGAGTTTTTTCATTGTGCGCTCGTTGTAGATCATTTCATGATCATTCGATCAGTGTGCGCTCGTTTGAGCAAAGTTGCGCCTCGTTTGCGTGAAATTGTGCTTGTTGAAGGATCCAAGAACAACCGTTTGCTTTTGATGTTTTCAGCTTCCACCAAGCTCTTCGACAACAGTCTGCACGATGCTAACTGCAAAATGATGATTGTTTTCTGTTCATGTGATCAATGGCACATTCGGAAGGAGTGCAGAGCAAACAGCTCGCACAGGAGGCTCTACGATTAGCTCTGGACAACCTGTGGTTTTTTGAGCCTCCACTTCACAAGGTACAAACATTGCCACCTTAACAAGGCGTGAGCTGCCACGCTGAAATTTGCCTCACACTGGCATCTTCTTGGAAATGAGGGAGGCGGATCTTCTTCGCAGGGTGACCTTTGTGACCACGATCGAGCAGAACCTTCTACCGTGGCAAGTTTGTAAATCCAAATATATTGGCGACATAACCCGACCACATGGATAGACATGTTTTACACCGGCATGTTTTTGCAAAAAAAAAGTGTTCTTTACAAAAACAACAAAAAATTACGCCTTTTGGAGCAACGGCGGAAAGAAATACCACATGGAAGATGTAGGTATGTTTGACCTATTTCAAGACACGGATTTTCAAGGACTTGTTTAGCCTTGCCATACTCTTTCCGACCTCAGCATGGTTCGCCTGCACATTTGGTTGCATAGCATTTTTTTCCAGGCACTCGACCAGTTTTATAATCGAAGATTCTCGAAACCTTTTGGCCAAGACAGTTACATCGCAATGTTTTGTCAAATGTCGGATGTGAAGATTCCAAAATTCTGAATCAATCCACTTTTTCTGACTGCATTAAAGTCAGGCAGGGATCGCAGCATCTACAGGCATCTGCATTGGGAAAAGACTGATTTAGAAGCGAAGTTTTGTAACAACTATGTTGGCCAAAAGTGCCTGATGATTTTGGGTTACGCAAAAAAATGATTCGACCTCGGGATGACCTCAGTCATCTGTTCAACAGTCCTTGCCATAGAGGGACTTCTTGAAGCTACTCGTAGAACTGCCTGCCCAAGCTGGACATGGCGCAAGCGAAGGGAAAAGGTGGAAATTTAGAAACACAAAAATTCCAAACACATTTCTCTCAATTGTTGGCTTGCTATACATCAAGAAAATCCGATATTTCGACCAAATCATGTCAAAACGTGTGTCTCTGTGTGTGCGCGTGCGTGTTTGTGTTTGTCTGCTTGCGTGTGCTCATTGGCAGTAACTGCTCCAAAGGCTGCAGTCAGTCGATTCTAAACCGGTGTCCAGTCACTGCAGGGCTCACTGCCAAGGTTCCTAAATGTTCTGTTTTTTGGCCAAGAAATAGAGACATGACATACAGA
Source organism: Cladocopium goreaui (assembly GCA_947184155.2). Classification (NCBI taxonomy): domain Eukaryota; class Dinophyceae; order Suessiales; family Symbiodiniaceae; genus Cladocopium; species Cladocopium goreaui. The sequence goes on along the minus strand of CAMXCT020005668.1, from coordinate 206,385 downwards.
CATGCTATTAAAACATCTACCTTCCTCCAGCGAATTTTGGATTCATTCATAAGTTTCAAACCTTCCGTGACTCTGACTGACTCCGTTTGAATGCGCCACTAGGCCACTAGGCAAGTCAATTTCAAATACTGCACATTTTTTCTTTTTGAAAGACAAGCGGGTTCATTTCGGTTTTCTCAATAAATCCGCATTGTGAAAATAGAAAGTGCATCTCAATCTGTTAACTTTCGCGGATTACCCGGGGAACTACTTGAATATGCGTGCAAGCGTGTCAGTTTGCACGGGTTTCCTGCAAACATTTAACCAAAAACCCGTCAGTCAAAATGAAAGCATCTTTTGATCCGAAGCGCCTATGGATACAGGCTCAACTGTACATGTGATATGCTATGAAACTTGTTACACTCTCTCTTGATTGTGCAGTGTCATCCTTGCGCATGGGGCAACATCAGCGCCAACTCTAATCACCCCGCCTCAGTTGAGCGGGATGCATCCCAGTGAAACTGGATCCTGGGTTCCTAAAAACGGTTGCCATCCAAATGCGTCAAGGGCTACACATCAAGAACTCCTAGGAAGAAGAGCATTGGTCTCAATTATCTGGGTCTCCAAATGGTGCATGGCATCCAAGTCGTTGCGGACTTGTGCATCTTCCCATTCACTCTCAAGTCTTTCAAGTCGACTCCTCAATGCAGCATGCATGTCATTGAGCTCGCGTTCCACTCCATCGTCAGTGTAGCGCGGGCCATAATGCAGCTCACACCATTCATCAGGGTCTGAAACTTGGCTCATATCTTCAGCGTTCTGGTAACGCTGCAACCTGGTATTTGGAGATTCCTCCACCTCGTCATCGTCACTGTCTTCTGACTCTTCACCTTCAATGTCTTTCAACTTCAAATTGTCATGCAGCACCTTCATCACCTCCAGCAATGTGGACTTCATGCTCAAAGAACCTTTCAACTGATGAACACGCAAGCCAAGCCAGAAAATGATGCCGCACGCAATCATCAAAGCGGTGAAGAGGAAAATCACCATCGGAGAAGTTCGAGAGGAAGACTCCATCGCCTCCGTCACCGGGCTCAAGGCGCTTACCAAAAGAACTTTAAGAAGTGATTTGCAAGTCCCAGTAGGCAACCCTGTAGAGCGAAGCTGCTTCACACTCGCCGCAATGAAAGACTCAGAAGTCACTCGGTCGTACATGTCTGAGCCAACACGTTGAGAACAACCTTGATCATATACTCCAAGGAGGAACATGAGATAGAGCATGCGTGAACGTGGATGTCTCTTTGTTCCAATGTCACTCACATTCAACTTGGTCCCTATTGGGTGAACTGAAAACACACCACGCTTACAAAACTGTTGCATCCAAAGACATCTGGTTGACAAGTGTCTGACTTTGCCAACCCCTTGCCTCTGCAAAATGCTCCGGCAAGCACTGGAGTCAATGAAAAGTCTCACCTCCAGTCCATCATTTGGAAAGAGAAAGAGAAGACACTCTCGAAGAAGAACAGCATCGCACCCACCGCTGGTAGCAGCATATGTCTCAGCTTCTCCCGAGCTGAGGGCAATGGTTCTCTGAGTCCTGCTGCAAGAATACAGCAGACAGCCGTGGAGCATCATGCAACATGAACTGACACTCTTCCTGGTACGTTTGTTGGCAGCCCAATCGCTGTCACAGAAAACCTCCAAAACCATCAAGTCACCGTAGTAGTTGTACAACCCATGTTGTGGCCTAAGTGTCAACTGCAAACAGTGGTTTGTGCAACCAAGCAAATACCCTGCAAAGTACTTTAAGCAATTGAAGGCATGAACAGTTGGTTTGGCCATCCACTGGGCCAACGCTCGGATGGTGAACTGACAGTCTGGAAAATCAGCAGCAATATAGAGCAAAGTACCTACTGCAGATCTGTAGATGCCAGCTTGAGTAGTGTCCAGCTCAGGTGTGCCATCATTGGCATCAAGCTCAGGATGGGCCGGTGTCTTCTTTGGCTGAAAGTGCCTCCGGACATTCAACAAGTCCAAAACATGCTCAATGTGTTTGGGATGGCTCTCAATCAACATGTTGAACTCATCCATGAAGAAATGCCTACGCTTGAGGAAAGTGATCTCATCACCAGGGTCTCGCATGACCTCAATAGCAAATTTGTATTTGCGCTCCAAAGTGGGTCGCAAAACATCACTGAGAAACTGCTGGGTGCACAAGCAAAGGATGTCATCCACATGCAGGAGCATCATGCACGCACCACATTCTGACCTTAGCAGTGAAGGATATGCTTCACAGCATCCAATGCCCATCTCTTGCAAAAGAAAATTGGTTATGGACTCATGCCACAGCAGGGCGCCATCTCGTTGGCCTGGAAGCACACGGCCTAGAGAAAACTCAACACGGTGACCATCTTTGTCAGTGTAGTTCACCACAGTTGGCACCTTCTGGGGCACTGTGAGGTAAGCATCGCCAATGTCAATGGCGCAAAGCACAAAACCCTTGCATACCAACTTCAAAAACAAGACTGGTAAAAGACGCACTGTCAAAGTTGAGGAAGCTGGGCTAAATAAGTCATGCCTTTCAGGTGTCAACCAAGCAAACTCACGCGCCACGTAGCGCGACCTACGCAGCCATACCCTCACTCCATTGATGCGCTTATCGCGCCATGACCGCACCATTCTGGTGCTGAGTTTCTTTGGGGCTGAAGTGAACTCTGAAAACATGTGCTGGTCCACCAAGGATTCAACAGGCAACAAAACGCCCATGGCCTGAAGTCGGTCAAGCTCCACCTTGTCCGCAAGAGCATCGAGTTCCATCAACTCGCTCGCACTCAGCTCAGGCTCCAAAGACGCATACGGCCTGCAAAGAGCATCCAAACCAGAAACATGTTCAGATTGAAACCAATGGTCGCCATCGTCAGCAATGTCATCTTGGAGATCATATTCATAGGCCTCCAACAATTCAAGCTCCTGGGACTCAAAATAAACAACTGGTTCTTCATCTTCATGGTCAACACCTTGGACGGCAAGAATACGAGGAACTTTTGTTGGGCGATCTGAATCTAGATCATCATGGGTGTGTGTGCCACTTGAAAGTGCTGAAACCTCTGGGCCAGGGGCACTAGCCATAGGGGTGCTTGGAACCTCAGCACCGTGTTCAATTGGGGTAGAAGGCATTGCCATTTGTGTATGTTCATCCATGGCCACATCCAAAGAGTCAGAAGGTTGCCCCGCCTCAGAAGCTACTGCCGCTTGAACTGGTGGTGGAAGAGATTGTCTTGGCACCTTTGAAGGGGCCATCACGACAGCCTCATCATCATCTGGTGTGCCAGGAATGCCCATCACGGCTCTGGCATCTGGATCATTCGAAAAATCAAGTGCAGCAAATGGAACCGGTGTGCTGGGCTGAGGGCCTGTGATCCTCTTTGCAGCCACCAACTGAGAACCAAGGCCTACAAGGCCAAACTGCCAAGGACAAGCTTCAAAATCTGCTATGAGCTGAGGATCCCATGGTTGTGGAAAACGTCTAATGCTTCTCGTGATAAACACTTTGCCTCCATCACCAGGGACACCAATCATATGCGCATCATTGTTGAGGGTCTTGCCTAGCCATAGACCACGAGTCCATGAAGGAGCAGACTTCTGAGAAGTGCGCAAAAACCCCATGACAGATTCCCCAAACAACGCTATCTTGCCTCCATACATCCTTGCACTGCAAAGTTCATATGCCGTCTGCCCGGCACGCACCACATACCTGTTGTGAATCCATGAGCTATGCACAAGGCTCCAAGCAAAAAGAGGATGCATTGAACTGATTGTCATGCCAATTCCAAGCGCCTTCTCAATTTGGGTCACAAAGATCCCAGCCAGTCTCCTCAACACATTGACTGTGGTTTCAGCGGCCCCGTTGGCAGCATGGTCTGCCGGGACAACAGTCTCTACAGAAACACCAATGCCCATTGTCCTGCACGTCTTGCGCACAGCTTCCAACAAGCTCAAAGCAGCTGGTTCATCGTCGCACCTGAGTGCCACTTTGTCATGGCCAAGCCAAACAATAAAACGTGAAAACTCTGTGCACAAATGAGAAAGGTATCTGCCTCCCTTCTGAGGAGAGGGAACGCAATGCATAGCACCTGTCCAGCTGTCATGGATGCAAAGTGCACACAACTTCTCATCACCCTCAAGCCTGGTGAAATATCCAAAGTCAAAGCTGACCAAAGACCTATCGCTCTCGCTGGTGCGCTTCTCATGGGACACGTGGATGTCCTGCCTTGCACGATGTGCCACGCAAACATCACACCATGGTTGGTAGGGTTGATGGGTCAATGCATGACGAGAAATCTCTTCACTGGTAGGTGCCTTTGGTGGGACGGCTGCACATGGAACTCGTTCCTGGGCACCTTTCAACTCACGCTCTGCAGCTTGAGAAGCAATCAACTCCTGCTGTTCCAAATGATGCCACAACCTGGCTAAACATCTCGCTTTCCCACCACGCTTGGCCAAACCTAAGGACTCACAAGCATCCCTAATAACTCGTAAAGATGTGTTCGAGTCCAACTTCACTCCATTCACATAAACTTCCTTGGGATCACTGGCATTTTCTCGTTCAGATTCTGGGGGCTCAGCTTCTCCATCTGCCGCAGGAACATCAGCTGGAGGATCAACTGCCTGCGCAGGAACAACTGCAGGAACCAATGGAAGGACACTGGAAGCTCTTGCAGGTGCAGAAGACGAAGAAGCCAACTCAGGTTTGGGCTCATCCTCAACAACAGAAAAGCCAAGAATTTCTGGGGGCACCATCACCGTGTGCGCTATAGTGATCACCTCGGTCACATTCTTGGTCACCGAGAGAGGTGCAGTTCTTGAAGTGAGATCACTGATGTTCTGGCAGAACTCTTCTACCTGCCAACTCCCATCTGAGAATTTCACCAAAGTAGTGCGTAGCCATAGCAGCGCATCTGTTGGTGCAAAGGTAGTGTCAACATGTTGCAAAGATGTACTTCTGACTGCAATCACATCCTCGCTCAAACGCACCCAACCTCGTCCAAGGTTGGCCAAACTAGGCCCAAGGTTCACAGCTCTCACATGAGCCGGTTCACAACCTTTGGCATCACTCTGTGAAGAAAACATTCTGATCTCACCATATGCACACAAAGAATTTCTTCTAAAGTGAAGTGGAATTGAACGCTTATGCTTGACCAAACGCATCTGACCTCCATCATGAGAAACACTCCAACCATCTTTGAGCAAACGACCCATTGACAACAATGGCGTGGTCACATCTGCCACCACAAACCTTTCTCGAAAAGTGGTTGAACCAAATTTGACATCTGCTATTCTAGAATCATGGATAGTGATGGGATTGCCCTGCGCATCAACATACTGAGAAACATCTGAATTTTCTGCAGGTCTGCCAGCAGAAAGAAATGATGCTGGTAGCACTGAACCATCAGCACCTGAGTCGAAAACAATCTCAGTAAGCGCTTCACCTCCAGAATGATGAACAGCACGAATATGGTCACAATCACATGTGTCAACTGTTGAAATGCAAGCAATGTCAATGTCTTCTGAAAACGTCCATGCATCATCCAAATCTGAATAAGACATATCGAAAACAGGACAGCTAAAACGCATGTATGACTCACCCGCTGTGCAGTGCTCCATGAGTGAAACCATCATGCAAGAACCGCCAACATGGTCATAGGCAGTAAGATCTATGACATCGCCAGAGTCAGATTCCGTAACTTCTTCAATGGTCACGGTTGATGAGAACAAACGCACTGAGTTTGCATTGCCACTATTGCCACTATTGCCAGCCGTAGATGCAGAAGTGGGGACACTAGAGGTAGTAGAACCCGTTGTGGACCCAGACACAGATGCACCATCATCAGCTGAAACAAAGTTCACCTTCTTGGAACCAGGGCGTCCATTCAATTGCCAGCAATCACGCTTAGTATGGCCAGGTTTGCCACAGTGAAAACAAGTGGTTGTAGTGGAGGAACCCTTGCCTTTGCCATCCTTGCCAGCAGAACTGCCCTTGTTGCCTTTCTGACCCTGAGACCCTTTACTCTTACCTCCATCTTTTCCTTTCTGAGTACCCTTACCAGGCTTACCCTTCTGTTTACCTTTACCCTTAGGGTAGGTTGATACCAAATCCACTTCCATTGGGGCTGGGCCCGAATTTGGTGGTGAAACTATGCCAAGCTCTGAATGAATCTTTCCAGGGCTCCAACTGGTGGTGATCTTCTCATAGCCGATCACCAAGCTTCGGATATCCTCATAGGAGCTAGTCTCGTCCATCTGCAACTGGACATGTTGTTGTATATGACGGGGTAACGACCTCACCAACACTGACAGCATCAGGTCATCAGGCACGTCTGCGCCGCTTGATTTCGCATATTCAGCACGTAGTCTCTCCAGACCCAAAACTTGATCCAGCAAAGTCCGATCTTTCGAAAACTGGGGCACATGAAGCAATGCAGACAACACTGAAATGGACCTGGCTTTCGTCTTTGGGGCAAACAGCTGACAAAGCTGCCGCCATAGTTCATACCCATTGCGGTTCTCAATCTGCCGCAACATTCTCAGTGGCTTCCCACGCAAAAGGCCTGTCATGATGTTGTAAAACTGCTTGCAACGAAGTTGGACATCTTCGGGCTCTGCAGAAACATCTATGGCACCTGTCTTATGAGACTCTGCACGGTGTAAATCCACTTCAAACTTGGGATTTCCCAAAAACAGCCAAGCTTTCAGGTTCACGCAGAAATCCTGCCACTTGCTAAGATCACTGTCATGGTCCTCAGACCCAAATGGGTCAGGTTGCCTGACCATCCTGCTAGCCTCTTTGAAGTTGTCACTGACAGGCAATGAAGTAGATGAAGAGCTCTGTTGGGCCTGTAGTGCTTGAAGAGTCTGAGCAGCGCTTGCAGCACTTTGAGCGGCCTGAGTCATGGCCTGAAGCATAGCCTGAAAGTCATCAGTTGTAAAGGTCGTCATATCCAATCCAGTCTAGAAACACAGCTCGTGAAAACGGCAACGTAAACTATGGCTCACCAACTGAAATTGGAAACGCTCTACCCAAATTTCCCTGGGTCGCCTATGGCCTAATGCCAAAAGGCTCCCCGCTACCATGAAAGCATCTTTTGATCCGAAGCGCCTATGGATACAGGCTCAACTGTACATGTGATATGCTATGAAACTTGTTACACTCTCTCTTGATTGTGCAGTGTCATCCTTGCGCATGGGGCAACATCAGCGCCAACTCTAATCACAAAACATTAGTTTAGACTCCACTGAAACATCGGCCCTGAGTCAGCCTGAGTCCTTGTTTTATACAATATTCATCAATATTCAATATTCAATATTCAATATTCATCTATTCAATATTCAATACAGCAGAATTTGAACCTAAATACCAAAGCAACTAATTTTAACTAAAAGTTAAAGTCCTAAATTCCAGGTTGCTGGCGTTTTGCCAGGGAATTTAGAGTTTAGGGTTTAGGGTTACGGGCCGTTACGGGGGTGTTTTAAAAAAACAGCAGAACTTGAACCTAAAGAAACTAATTCAAACTGAAGTTAAAGTCCTAATTCCAGGCTGCTGGCGTTTGACCATTGAGTTTAGGGTTTAGGGTTGCGGGTGTTTTTGAAAAAGAAACTGAGTTTGGAGAATTCTCAACCATAGAGTTTGGAGAATTCTCCAAACTCAACCTCTGAGTTTGGATTTTTTTGAGGAACGAATGAGTTTGCAGATTTTGAACCCGAATTTGGAGAATTTTCCAAACATCTCCAAACTCAACCCTTGAGTTTGGAGATTTCTCCAAAGTCAGAAAAAAAAATGAATCTGAGTTTGGAGAATTCTCCAAATTCATTTTGGTTTTTGAAAAAAACATGTTTTCGGGATTTTGTTTCTTTTGAATCTGAGTAACTCAACCCTTGAGTTTGGAGAATTCTCTTGAGTTTGGAGAATTCTCCAAACTCAACCTCTGAGTGTGTGTATGTTTTAAATTTCGATTTTTTTTTCGAAAAAAATGAGTTTGGAGATTTTGAACCTGAGTTTGGATAAAATTTCCAAACTCAAATAAAAATATGCGTGCAGAAGTTTTTTTGGTAACAAAATATGCGTGCAGAGGGTGTTTTATGTATCAAAAAAAACCTGCGCGCGTTTTTTTTTTGAATTTGGAGATTTTATCCAAACTCTGGTTCAAAATTTCCAAACTCATTTTTTTCGAAAAAAAAACGAAATTTAAAAAATACACACACTCAGAGGTTGAGTTTGGAGAATTCTCCAAACTCAAGGGTTGAGTTTGGGGATTTCCCCGAACGCAGATTCAAAAGAAACAAAATCCCGAAAACATGTTTTTTTTTCACAAATCAAAATGAGTTTGAGTTGAGTTTGGAGAATTCTCCAAACTCAAGTGCTGAGTTTGGAGAATTTTCCAAACTCAGAATCAAAAGAAAAAATTCTCAGATTTGTTTCTAAAAATGCATTTGGAAAATTTTCAAGAATTTCATTTAAAAAAAAACTGAGTTTGGAGAATTTTCCAAATTCAGGTGCGAAATCTCCAAACTCATGTTTTTTTCAAAATCTTCGAACTCAAGGGTTGAGTCGAGTTTGGAGAATTTTCCAAACTCAAGTGCTGAGTTTGGAGAATTCTCCAAACTCAGATTCTGCGAAAGAACAGCTGGCAGTCACTCCTTTTTGCTTGGACCTCAGGGCCTAGATGCATTCACATGTGGTTGCACATGTCATGACGTGAAAATGAAACTGTCTCGATTGAAGTGCGTGTCATCCTTGTGCAGTGGCCATGCAACTGTGTTGAACCGGTGGAGCAGAAACAGAAAACTTTCACACTCCTCCTCAACTTGGAGAGTTTCAAATCGCCAAAGTTGCACACAGTTTTCTTTCACCGCCATTGCGCTCTGACACGCTGCCAAAGTAGTTTCATCTGCAAAAGGTAGGCCCCAAAAGACCTGCTGTGCGGAGTCTTGCATCGCTTTGCAGTTTTGCATAAGCTCTGAATTGAACTTTGCTGTAGCTCCCATTGGAATTGTTGTAGCGTATTGGGCTTCCATGTGAGCATTATGGTCACCGGGAGTAGCTCACATTCCCGGGCATCCAAAAGCAAAGTAGGTTTGGCTCAAAATGAGCTGTCATGTTCTGGATCGATACACATCTTCGAAGTCTCTGTATCTTGATACTGTTGCATTGCTCATACCACGTTGCTGTCCTCGATTGGCCATCATTCGTAAGGAGTCTGCAATCCTTTGAAACACTCTCACTCTTGTCTCTGGATTCCTCATACCTTGGTTACTGCTATGGTCCAGAAGCATCAGAATCGTCCTTTGGAGCTCGTCTGCATCATTCCAAAGCTCTTCTGCAAGCGCCACGTTGAGCTGGAGTCTCAAGTCATCTATGGAGGCTTCAATTTCACCTTGCCTCGTTGAGATGTCTCGATCTGGATTCAGGAGGTGGTCCTCCGTCCTCTCAGATTCGGACTCACCACCCTCAGCGTAGGTGATTCCACTCCAAACATTGCTTGAAGAAGCTCCTGTGGCTGCTGCAGCTGTCGCTGTTGTTAATGTTGCTGGTGCCATTGGTGGATCTGTATCGTCTCCACCCCAAGCGAATCCCCGACTCTGATGTCGTACCACGCTCATATATTGGCTGTGTCCCATTGCATTCATAGCCACTCGGTTGCCTTGTTCCACTGTGAACATGTGGCGTCGTTGAACTGGGGTGAGCTCTCGGTGCTGGGCGAATCCTCCAATTTCAACCAGACCATAGTGGATTCCATCAACTGAATCCGCCAGCATGTCCATTTGACTTGAAGTTTCTGTCACCTGATTTCTCACCTGTCCAACCGTCCTTTGAAATTCGGGGAGTAAAGCCATGTGCTCACCAAGAGTTGTGTCAGCTTGTGCAACTTGTAGTGCAAGATGGCCTGCATCAGCTTCAATGGCACGAATCCGCTTGATTCCGATCCAAACTGCTGCTGCAACCAAAAGAGACATGGCTGTGCACCACACAAACAAAATCACGTAGACCAACCTTGAATGATCATCATCATGATCCTTGGGTGCACATGTGCCAGCTGAACCATCAATTGCACATTCATCAACTGGAAAACCCATAGCGCCAGTGGTAGGCTCAAGGCCCATGAGAAGTGCAAGACGTGCAATTGTCTTGGCTGCCTGTAGCATTTGCTGATTCAAGTTTCGACCATCTCCACCTCGACTTTCTTCTGCCTGAATTGGGTTGGCACCATCATCGTCATAGATGCCAATGTCACTGAGAAGAGTCTTCAGGCGTTTTGCTGACAACACCTTGGTACCAATATCAGCAACGTTGAAGGCTGTGCTGATTTGGCTCAAAGCGATCTCACCATTTCGAACTTGATCTTGTATCCAGAGTATTTTGGCACTCAGGTGCTTCACCTTTCCTGTGCCCTGTCTTGAGCACAATTGACGTGCACTTGACGAGTCAGTCAGCAAAATGTGCTCGACATTGCCCTTGAATACAAACTCAGCACACCGCTTGATGAAGATGCCGTCGCACAAAGTTGAAACCATTCCATGTAGTTCAGCTTCACAGCTTGACAAAGAGATAACCCTCTGGGTACGTGAGCTTGAGTAAACCAAATTGCCACATAGCATATGGAGACCTGAGGAAGTGGAGCGTCTGTGTCGTTTGTTACTGCTCCAATCACTGTCTGAAAAAGACTCCAAAAGCCAGTATTTGTCATTGGTTTGTTTGTGCAAGCCTTGTCCTCCATGAGGTTGTTGAAGTACAACTGCATAGTTGCTGGTTCCCTTCAAGTAAGCTACAAGCTTCTTGAGGTGTCTCATCGCCGAAATTGTGGGACTGCTCATGTAGCTTGAAAGTTCCTTCACCGTGAAAGCAACATCTGGTCGATCACGCGTGATGTACAAGCATGTGCCCACAGCCATTCTGAAAAACGTAACATCGCTTCCAACCAAGCATGGAGAGTTGTCTTCCATCTGAATTGAAGAGTCAGCTGGAGTTGTGGAAGATCTCAGCTTTCCAAACTTTTCTTCCCAAACCTTGATCAACTTCCCAATGCTGCTGCCTGGGAGTAACGCCAAACCATCTTCCACACGCAAGAGCCTTCTCTTCAAAAATGAAATTTCTGTTCCAACTCCTTCCAAAACTGAGCAACTGATTGAAAACCGCTGTTGAAGTTTCTCCTTGAACTCATTCCAAAACTTGAGGCTGCCAACATACATGATGTCGTCCACATGGATGAGGATGGCACATTGTGAGGTGCGTGCCAAGCAAGGTTGAACACTGCAAAATTCAAACTTCATGGTCTCATCCAAAAACGTACGTAGATACCAATACCAAGCACGTGCCCCAAGTCTTTGGCCAGGAAGGTTCTTGAGCACAACCCATGTTTGACCTGCAAGCTTGATGCTGAGAGGAGTATGTTGTGGCACTTCCAGAAAAGCGTCCTTGATGTCCAGAGATGCCATCACCTGATCACTGCATGAAACTCCTCCTGCAACATCATTCAAATCACTGCATCGTTGAAGCCAAAGTAAAGGAAGCAGGTTCAAAACATGAGTGCTTGAAGCTGGAGAGTAAACATCTTGCCGTTTCTCCAGGAATGCATATTCTCGTGCCACAAGCCTGCTGCGTCGAAGCCATTTGAATGTTGGTTCCCCATCAGCTTCATCACCAAACTGCTTGAGGCGCCAATCTCTGACAAATTTTGTGCTAAGTTGATGGCTCTTTTCTGCAACGCCCTCATAGTCAGCTTCACGCTGGATAACGCCCATGTTGGTGAGTCGAGCAAGTTCTGTTTCATCAGCCAAGTCGTCCAGCCACTGTGGAGGTTCTTCAGGCTTCACACTGATATCAGCATCTGACCACAACTGCAGAGGAACACCTGAAAAGACTGATGGATCATCTTGCCAGTGATCTTCATCTTCCTCATGATCTGTCATCTTGAGGTCCTGGCTGTAATCGTCCATAGTGTGAAATTCCGATCCATCATCAAACTGCACTGCACGGATCATTGCTGAATGTTGCTCACTCAACTGCATAAGCCTGGGTTTCTTTGAATCCTCCATCTTGGCCTTCTTATGAGCCTGCTCATCAGCTGTCTCCTCCTCACCATGAGCTCTTGTTGTCGGGTGCGTTCTTGGAGTCACAGGCACATCAGTTGAGCCTGCTGCTGCTGAGCTTGAGGGTGCTATCACTGGAGGAGTCATTGGCACTTCGAAGAAAGAAGGAGGTGTTGAAGGTCCAGCCATTCCCAACGCTGGATTTGCCACCTCTTGTGGTTGATTGTCTCCTCCTTCCACTGGATCATCGGAAATGCCAACGGGATTGGGATGTTGTATCACGTTTGCATCTTCCAATCCAACCTGAGGCTGTTGTTCCATTTCCTGCATGGGGTTCTGTTTGTCGTGGATGGCCATATTGGCTGATTCATAGTCCTCACGTTGCTCCTCAAGAGCTTTCTGTCGGACTGCTTCGGCGTCCTCATCAAAGAACTTGGAAGGTTCCACATCCCCAACTGGAGGATTGAAGCCTGGAGCAATGGGTGCCTGCCTGCTTTTGGTTGGCACCACTCTTCCACCAAAGCTGCTCCTGTACTCGTATGAGGCACAGTTGAAGTTGAGGTAAAACGCCAAATGGCCTTTCCAGCAAGTATTGATTCTTCTAACAGACCTTGCCAAAATCAAGTGGGTTCCATTGTAGAGCAAGTATGAGTCCTGCGGGTCGATCTTGCCCAAAAACACCATGCGCTTCCATCGTGGATTGCCTTTTGAATGGCTCTTTTGGAAACCGAAAACTGGTTCACCAAATTGGCATATCTTTCCATTGTACTGCTTGCCACTCAAAAGTTCAAAACTTGTAACTCCACGTCCTGCTGCCACATTGAACCTGTTGATGACTCATGCCGCATGCCTCATGGCCCATGTCCACATAGGATTTGAAGTTGAAATTTCAATTCCAAGCTTTTCACCAAGAGCATGCATGAAGGATCCAGCAAGTGGTCTCACCCTGCCTATGGCATTCTCAACAAGACTGTTGCCATGTGAGTACGCTGGTGGAGTTGTTGAACGTGTAGGCAATCCCATCGCCAGTCGTGTATTGACTGCCATGCGCATCAACTGTCTCATAGTAGGCTCATTGTCAGCCATGAAAGTGAGGTCGGTGTGTCCAAGGAGCTGGCTGAAAGTGATCAGCTCTCTCACCATCAAGTCAAACTGGTTCTTGTGCTTGATTGGAGTACAGTGGATATACCCCGTTTGGGAACACACCATGACCAAACACACCAAAGATTTCACATCTTGAGGCTGTTTGCCCTCAGGAACGCTCTTTGTATAGCAGAAGTCAAAGGAAATTGTAGGAACAGCACTTGCATGTGTGCTATCATCTCTCATATGTCGATCTGCTCGAGCCCTGAAAGCAACGCAAGAAGAGCACCAAGGTTCATAGGGAACATGCGTGAGGAAATGCTTGTCTTGGTCTTTCTGAGAAGGAAGTTCGGCTAGTGGTGGTGCTTGAGCATCACGTTGCATCATACCTTCTGCATGTCTGGCTGCAGAGTGCACTGCTTCCAGTTCCATCTTCTTTTGGTGATTGATCAACTTGTTGAAGCATTTGACTTTTCCACCTGAAGTTGAAAGTCCATAGAAAGTCAGTGCCTGTCGAAGCAACGCAAGAGTGCTCAGAGCTGTCAGCTCCACACCATTCACCGTGATTTTGTCCTCTGGGGCAGGCGCAATCATGATTTTCTCTTGTATGTCAACGCCTTGAGGACCAACGCCAGCATCACCTCGGTCAATATCTTGACCTTCAATTTCAGCATCATCCTCTGGTGCTAGGATTTCAACGTCGATCTGTTCTCCATCAGCTTCAGCTTGTCCTTGAAGTTCATTTTCATCTCCTTCCAAAGCAAAACCCATGACAAGTGGATCCTTTTCAGCATCAGTAAGGATGGTGATCACATCTCGGCTACCTTCCAGTTCATAGAAGGATGCTCCTGGGTCGACAATGGACTCCAGAGGTTCACATAGTTCCAACACAAACCAAGCATCACCGTTCTTGACCAAAGTTGTCCTGTAGCGCTGTCCAGAAATGTCAGGACGCACCAATGTTGGGTCCATGTAGTGGTCACTGTAATGGCGTCCAACTCCTGTGCCATCATCATTCAAAGACCACCCAATTGCACCTCTGTCCATACCACCAAACACGTCAGCTCGAACAGCATTGATGAAGTTGGAAATGGGTTGTTCCTCCTCTGAAAATCCAATTGTTCTGATCCAGCCTTGAACCACCATGGATTGATTCTGAAGCTCAATGGGAATGCGTGTGTCAGTTGGTGCATGGTATAGTGATTGCTCAACACCACAAACACCCCAACCTGACTGTAGAAGCTTCCCAAAACTGATGATGGGTTGATGAACTTGCGCTGAAATAGCTCCATGTTCACGTATGGTCACCAAGCGTCCATGTTGATCCAGCAATGAGATCTCAACGTCTCTCATAGCAACAACAGGGATTTCTCTCCCTTGTGCATCATGCAGCTTCAGCTTGGCTGCTGTAGAAGAAATTCCAGCCTGAGCATACCGCAGTGGTAAGACTGTTGCATCAGCGCCACTGTCGAGCAGTATTGATTGCATGTCATCACTGCCATCAGGAATTGCTTTCACAACTGCATGAACATGACCAGTAGAAAAACCATCGTCATCATCACCAATATAAAACTGTTGAACCACCTTGACTGAACCTGTGGGGCTTGTTGGGACTGAACGCAAATCACAAACACGTGGAGAGTCATTGGAATTGTCACCTGCAATGCGCGCTACTCTGTACTGCGTTGACTGCTGACCAGATTGCTGTGCAGGTTGCTGCACTGGTTGAGCCTGTTGGCCTTGTACCTGATTGTTGGAGTTCTCCATACCCTGACCAGTTTGAGCAGAACGCACAACATTCCAACAGTCTTTGGCGTAGTGTCCAGGAGCGCCACATTGATAGCAGACCTTTTGGTCTCCTTTCCCTTTTCCTTTGCCATGTCCAGTGTTCTGTTTGCCTTTCCCTTTGCCCTTGTTGTTGTTGTCATAGTTCTTGGACTTGCCATCTTTGCCATTTCCTTTCCAAGAGCCTTTAGACCCTTTCTGCTTTCCTTTCTGTGCTCCTTTGTCTCCTTTGCCTTTCTGATTCTTGCCCTTGCCTTTGTGCTGGTTCCAACCGCCTTTGCCTCCATCCACACGGTCAATCTCCATGGGAGTTGCTTCACTGAACTCCTCACCAAGCCAACTTGTCCATTTGGCCTGAGCTCTGTCCCACTTCAGGATCTGCTCTCTGACATCAGCGTATTTGCAACCATCACTCAAAGACAAGTTCAGATGTGTCTTCAGCTGTCCTTGAACGCATCGTAGAACAACTGCTGTGCGCAAACTGTCTGGCAACTCTGTACCAGCCTTCACTGTTTCTTCAAACGCTTGTTCCAACCTCAACACCTGTGGCAAAAGAGGTTTCTGCATAGAGAAGGGTGTCCATGCTGTCACCGCACTCAACAACGCTAGTCCTCTGTTCTGCACTGGGGGCCTCATAGCCAGAATTAACTGTCGAAGACCCTCATAGCCGTCACCTGAAGGTGCTGATTTCAGAATATGCAAGCATCGATTTTTCATGAGTCCAGCCAACAAAGAGTACAGTTTGCTTGAACGACCACGAGTTTCTGCACTTGCTGTGTTCATGTCCAGAGGTTTGCCAGGATCACTGTTGAGCTGTTGCAGCTCAGATTGGAAGCCTTCATCGATGGCCACCAGATATTGCTGCAACTGCCAATGCCAATCCTTGAACTGCTTCACATCGTCCTCAACAGACTTCCCCTCACCAAAGTTCGAACGTTTGGTCAGCAGCTTTGACCAGTCGATAGCCCCTTTTCCTGCCAAAGGGCTCTGAGAGCTGGCTGCCTGTGAAGACCCAGCCTGTTGTGCTGCTGTAGCAGCTGATGCAGCTGCCTGTGTGGCCTCGGCCACCTGGAGAAGTGCTGCTTGAAACACTCCTGCGTCCACTGTAACCTGTCCAGTTGCCATGCTATGTATGTATCCCCAGAAATGCCGAAAAATTCCAGTCTGTACGCCCAACTGCAGCCCTAAGTCAGAGTCAGAATGGTGTCCTGGAACTCAAGCACGTAGAGGATGTCCACCAAGCAACTGCTAAACCAGTTCAGAGGCTTGTTCACCTTTTCCAAGCTATGGCTGCTACAAACCAGCAAGGAGGGAAACTTACCAACCCTGGGACCTATGCCAGCTGCTCCGCTACCATGCGAAAGAACAGCTGGCAGTCACTCCTTTTTGCTTGGACCTCAGGGCCTAGATGCATTCACATGTGGTTTCACATGTCATGACGTGAAAATGGAACTGTCTCGATTGAAGTGCGTGTCATCCTTGTGCAGTGGCCATGCAACTGTGTTGAACCGGTGGAGCAGAAACAGAAAACTTTCACAGATTCAAAAGAAAAAATTGAGTTTGGATAATTTTTCAAATTCAGGTTCAAAATTTCCAAACTCATTTGTTCCTGAAAAAAATGAACTGGAGAAAAAAAAACAAACTCAGAGGCTCAGAGGTTCTCAAGATCTCCAATGTCCAGGTCCAAACTCATTTTCTTCTGAAAACCATGGACACGAAAAAAAAACTCAGAGATTGAGATTGAGTCCCGTTTGGGTTCAAAAAGTCGTAAGGGTTTCTCGAGAACAAAATTTTGCTACACGAAAACAATTATATAGTTGGGAGTCAAGTCGGGAGGGAGAGTTCTCCAATCTCTGTTGCCAAAATCTACAAGCATACATGTGGCCTGCAAGATTGTATTGTTGTTGTTTTTGCAAATGAAAAAAAACAATCAAAACTGTCAAAACTCCTCAGAGTTTGTGTTTGGAGAATACCGTAAACTCATCAAATTCAAACAAATTTGTTTCTCTGAAAACAACGATGCTGACAACAAAACTCCATACTCTAAACTCCTTTTGAAACACCAAAGCCTCGGACGATTCACGCATTCACATGCTCATGCGTTTTGCATGAAACTGTGTTTTCTGTTTTGTTTGCACCACGTTTTGTGGAGTTGTTTTCAACTATTGCAAACAGGTAAAACTGAGGTAGAGCGGACTGGCAACATCTAGTTACCCCGCCCTTGGGTTCTGAGGTCCGTTGACTCAGGTTCCAAGCTGCTAGATGGCTACTTTACGTAGAAAAACCAAAAAGCAACGAAACGCCACAAACTCATCCACATTTGTGGAATTCC
Organism: Cladocopium goreaui; assembly: GCA_947184155.2. NCBI lineage: Eukaryota > Dinophyceae > Suessiales > Symbiodiniaceae > Cladocopium > Cladocopium goreaui. The sequence goes on along the minus strand of CAMXCT020005668.1, from coordinate 189,122 downwards.
AACTGAAAAACAGCTTGTCACATTGTGAGACATGCTATCTCAGCTGCACTGTGAGATCAGGTTAGCTCACAGCTGCCATCCATTGCAAAGAAAATGCAAATGCCCCTGTGAGATCTCGTTAACTCACAGCGGGACCAACCTTTCTCTCAGTCTTCGTTTTCCATTTCATCATCGTTTCCATGATGGATCTCCATCCATAAGTCTGGATCAGATGCCTCGTCCAAGGAGATGTGTAGGTACCTCCTGAGACGTACTGGAAGACCTTCCGATCCTGAGCTACTTTGATCCATCTGTTCATTGTTGGCTTCTTCATTGTTTGTTCCTTCATCTGCATTTTCACGGTGTCTTGCTTCTGCTTGTCTCATCTGTCGCACCAAGTCCAGTCCAACTTGAAATGCTTGGTAAGCCTGCTGGATCTCGACCTGTTTCTCATCCATAGACAAATGAGCTCGAGGAGAGTGATCATCATCAGAGAGATCTGTCATTGCCACCACATTGTCCATCATATTCTGTGATTCCGATGCAGTCATACCTGCAAGGTCATAGCAAACCTTGATCATTTGCTGCAAAGTCTCCATTCGAAACCCATTGAGGACACGCTTGTTTCCACGGCGTACTCTTCCTTCACACCTGTGATACATCCAAACCAGCATGCCTTCCACCTTGAACATAGGGTCTGCGAAGACACTTGCAAAGACATGTCCCAGTGAACGGTTGTTCATTGGGTACCGTGATGCCAATGGCTCCATTGCAGGTTCTCGTTCTGCATCTCTTTCGCCATCTTCAGGTTCAGGTTCTCCTTCACCAGGCACCATCAAAACAACAAGCACTCCAAGTAGGATGAACATCGCGACAAACAACGCAAGTGTTATTGGGCTCAGCCATAGCCCATGACCCAAGGCTTCTGCGGTGTCCATTCCAAAGGAGCTTACTTTCTTCACCATTCCACTGTCGGACTGTCCCTCAGCAAGAGACAGTCCGAATGCATGATGCCAGCACACGCAAGATCTGCTTGGCAAACTTGTGGAGTTTTGTGGTCTGTGCTGCATGACCACTTTCAACCACAACTTCACTCACAATTCTCACCTGCTGCTTCAAGAGTTCTTTCGTCTGCATCCTTGCATATTCTGTTTCTCCAACTCTTTCACCATCAACTGAAAAGTTGAACATGTAAAGCAAGCAAAAGTATCGATCTCTGCTCAGCGGCTTCGTGTTGAGGTCTGCAATGTTCAACGCTGTCTTCACCTGTTTTATCTGCAAGTCACCAGAAGCTACCTTATCCTGCAGCCACAGCAAACGACCTTTGATGTGTCGCAGGCGTCCCGCTCCCAGCTTGACAGATAACATCCGCACAGCACTGTTGTCTGTATGCAAAACCAAAGGACTGATGTCCCCATCACAGAGAAAAGAGAGTATGTGGTGGAGGTAAAGTCCATCACATGTTCCTGAGCTTGCCGCATACCATTCAGACTCCGTACTGGATAGGGAGACACATTTTTGTGTCCGGCTGCTTGAGTGGACAATCTGTCCATTCAACACATGCACTGCTGACGATGTGGAACGTTGGTTGCCTGACCCTGACCAGTCGGCATCAGAAAAGGTTTCAAGGCAATTGGGCCTCTGCTCATCATTGTTGCATGCACCATTCAGAGTCTCTAGAGAACTGCTTCCTTTCACCACCTTGTTCATCTCAAGCGCATAGTTTTCACTCTGTTTCAAGTACCCTATTAGTTTTCCAAGCTCACGCCATGAAGACATTGTTGGCTGTTTCAAACTCGACGCAAGAGTTTTGACACTGAATTGCACATCAAAACGCTGTTGACTGATGTACATCGCCACGCCCACAAGAGAGCGAAATTCAGCTGCCATGCCTTCTGACAGAAGTTCAGCCATCTCACTGCTACTTCCGTTTGGCGTGACACTGCAGGGTGTCTTTGACATCTTTGCTGCTTTTCCATTCACTTTCTCAAACCTTTCCCACAACGTATGCACATGTTTTGACTCTGAGAAAACAGTCAACTTTTCATAGTTGGCTTCAACAACATGTAGCCTCTTGAGAAACTCGAAACTCCCACCTGTTGTACGGTCCACCACTGTGCTGGTCAACCTGAATTCCTTCTCAAGTCCAGGCAAAAACACATTGTTGATCCAAGACTGTTCTCCTAAGAAGAGTATGTCATCCACATGCATGACCATTGCAACTTTGCGCTCAACCTTCAACACGCATGGTTGTTCCTTGCATACTGTGGCACCAAACAGCTTCTGCAACTTCTCCACAAAGAACTGGTACCACAGCTTTGAAGCATCACGTTGACCTGGCAAACAGCGCAAAATCACGTAATCATCTGACCCCAAACGCACAACTCTCGGAACAAGCTGTGGCACTTGAAGAAAAGCATCACCAATGTCTAAAGTTCCAAGTACACTGGTTTCACAGAAGCTTTCTGACATGCAAAGCGCTGGAAGCAACTTGACAATGGCTGCACTTGAAGATGGACTGTAAACGTCATCCCTAACATCCAACCAGTTGTATTCACGAGCCACAAGCCGTGATCGCCTGAGCCATCCTTGCTGGCTGGACACGACATGCCCATCTACATCATGTTGCAACCGGGTTTTCTTTCTCCATGTTCTGACAAACTTTGCGCTAAGCTGAGTGCCAAGCTTCCCTGTATAGTCTCCATGTTTGCAAAGCACTGACATGCCAAACAGTCTTTGAATTTCCACCTTGTCTGCAAAATCATCAATGACTTGCAACCTTTCTGATGGAAGTTCAGGCTCGAACTGTGAAAAGGGCTGCCACAGATCATCCTCGGTCAGCTCATGCGCTGTTGTTTCCTCCACGTCAAACATTTCATCACTTGCATCAAGTTCACATGAAAAATCAACTGCACTGTCACCAAGTTCTTCCATGTATTCACCAGTTTCAACATCCATGTGGAAAAGTGTCTCATCTCCAACACGCAAGGCTGAAAATTTCTGTCTCTTTGCGCTCGGTTCAACTGCTTCTTCAACTTCCATTTCACTGGGCATAGCTGCTGGTGCTAGCATGCCAAGTGGTGTCATTGGTCCAGGCGGTCCAAGACTTGGGGCAGGAAGCCCCGCCTGCTCAGTACCCTCTGGTGTGGGGTTTTCATTTGACGCTTCACTGGCACCACTTGCTGCTGCAACTGGTCGTGCTCCATCTGGGTCACTCACAACTGCTGTTGGTGGAGGAGGCCGCATTCCAGCTGCGGGCTGCACTGGAATCAAATCTGGAATTGGAGTTGCTGGCACCGGCTCATCTGGTTCATCTGGTGGGTCTTCACCCATTTCATCATCAAGAGCATGAATTGCAACACCACCTGAAGAGCTACTACGCAGTGTGGGCACAATTCGATTTCCCAGAGTTCCTTCCAACTGCCAAGGAAAAACTGTCACCTGCCGGTACTCCTCCATGTGCTCTTGCCACGCTGGAAAGAGCGCCTTTATCGACCTTGTAAGTTTCAACGTTCCTGCAACTGATGTCAGGTACATGTCATTGGTCAAAACTTGTCCCAAAAAGATTCCTTTCCTCCACTTTGCATCTGTTTTCTGTTGTACACTGTCTCCAACGTAAACCATCACAGGACAACCAAATTCACAGAGTTTTAAATTTGGATCCTAACCGCCAAGAAGACAACACCTCCGAGATACAGGAAACGAACAAAGAAAAAACAAAAACAATGCAAGTGAAAAACGCTGGGACATGCGGATCACTGGCGGCCGCTCTTTGTTTTTCTAGCAACTGGGTGAAGTCTTCTTGGCTGAATATTTTTTTGAACATCACCAAAAAGAAAATTTTCACGTCTCAAAATTTAATGCGCTATCAACGTTGTTGACCGCAAGCTTGAGTTGTAGTTGTGACCTGAAATCAACTCATACGGTGTCACACCTGCCGTGACTCCAAACCGAGTCAAAATCCACGCGCTGTGCACAAATGCCCATGCAAAAATTGGGTGTTGTGGATGCACTTCAAAACCAATCTTCTGTGTCAGTTGATGCAGAAAAGTTGAAGCCTGAAGACGTACTCTATCAATTGCTTTCTCAACTGCAGAGTTTCCACCATGATCAAGCGCCTTTGAGTTCTCAACCACTGTACGCAAGTTCAGTTGTTGTCTTGCACGTTGAACATACCTTTGAACCTGCAAGGTGGTAGGTTCCTGATCACAACGTAGAGTAACATCTCCATATCCCAGAAAGTTGATGAATCTCAAAATTTCTGCACCCATGAACTTCGTCTGCTTCTTGCTCTGAATTGGAATGCATTGCACGGCACCACTATGTGAGTCATGGACAACAAGCGCTGTAAGTTTTGCTTGACCATCTGTTTCTTCCACAGCTTCACAAGTCTTTCCACTGAAACACAAATCCCATGAAATAACTGGCATCTCACGGCGTTGAAGCAAGCTAGGATCACTGCGGTGTTGTTCAGGCCTACCCTTACTCATCACGCAAGCAGGGCACCATGGTTGGTATGGCATGTGTGTCAAATTGTGAGTTGCAATCACTGCAGCATCTTCTGGAGGTTCTGCTGTCTGAACACTTGTTGCTTTTCTCTGACTCTCATCCAGGGCCACGGCAGCCAATTCCCGTTCAGCTTCAATTGCACGTTTGTCAAGGGCTGCTAAGATCCTTGACCACAACCTCGATTTGCTGCCTGACTGGCTCACCTGTAAATAAGAGCATGCTGCCTTCAAGACACTGATTGCAGAAGTGCATGAAACGTCAACTCCAGCTATCTTCACATGGTCAGGTCTCGGTTGTATTGCAATGGACTGTGGCAGTTCAACTGAAACTTCAACTTCTTGCAAATCTGATTGAATCTCCTGCGCACCACTTGAAGCGCCCATTGCAATGTCACCTGAACCACTTGTCGTTGGAGTTGAACCTGAAGCGCCACCACTTGTGACATGTTCTGCAACTGCCATTCCAAAATCAGAAATGCAAAGCTCTGTCTTTGAAAGGAGAGTCAAAAGACGTTGATAACCACCTTCCACAATAGGAGCTGCTTTCTCTGCCATTGGAAATATACGCTCACACAGTTCAATGACTTCCCAACCTCTGATGTCGTGGTATGCCACTGTTGTTCGAAAAGGCCAATCAACCACAAGATAATCTGTTGTCACATCGATGAAGTGCGCTGCATTTGAACTGCAAATGGGAAAATCATTGACAGTATACCAACCTGTTCTCAAATCATGCCATGAACGTGGGACATCAACTGATACTGCTCTTACTGACTGCACCATTCGAATGTCACCTGAGACAACAAGTGAATTGTTCCTGAAACTGAGTTCCACGCAAGATCCACTGGAATGTGCAAGAATTGGAGAACTGTCAGTTCCCTGCTCTGATCAACTTCCCAAATGAAAGTAAAGGAACGTCCACTTTGTCACTGAAAAATGCCTTCTCTTTCACACGCAAGGACTGTCCATCTGTTGTCTGAAAGATGAATGTGACATCACGTACATCAGATGTCAGAATCTGTTTACCCTGCGCATCTCTGAGAAAAGTTCCAGGCGTCAATGTGGCTGGACTTCCAATGCCTGCCATTGCAATTGGGAGAAGCGTCACATCAGATCCTGAATCCAGGACAATGTCAGAGTGTGATGAGGCTGCAACTGCACGCACATGCAAATCACTTGAACTGCTGTTTCGGTTCACATTCACTTCACTTGCAAACGGTTTGACATGAAACCCATCAAAACTGCTGCACTTGGACGACCTTGCAATCCTCCTGAACTCACCAGGCACAAACTCTGAAAACTTGTTGACATGTTTGCATGACAGTTTCATGGAATCACAGTGCAAAACGTCGTACACCTGAAATCCATACCTCTCTGCAACGCCACTTGCAAAGTGCTCGAAGTCGTCAAGCTTGAAGAGTGAATGCAATCTGTAAACATCATTGCAAACGTTCTCAACACTTCCACAATGCAAAAACTCATCCAATCCTCTCTCACCTGCGTCAGAGGGTTGCCAGGCACTGCAACTGTCCATTGAAACCATGTTCACATTGAGTCGTGGAATTGCAACTTCCACCAACGTCCATGTTCGAAATGTCAAAGTCCAACTGTCGAAAAACTGTGCATGGCTGAGGCTCCAAAAAAACGCGGTTGACACTGCCAGAATTGTTGTTGACATGGTTTACATGGGTTGTTGTTTTATCTGTTTTGGTTTCAGTTTGATTTGAAAAATCTTCACCTACCAAACGTACACGACAATCCCTAGCAAAATGTCCAAACTTCCCGCAACGATGACATGTCTGATCATTGTTCTTGCCACTGTCTTTTCCTTTGGAACCCTTGCCAGACTTCGCACCCTTGCTTGAGCTGTCAGACTTGCCACTCCATCCAGTCTGCTGTGAAAAACCTTGTCGATTCTGCCATGAATTTGATTGAAAATTGCTTCCATAACCCTTGCCAGTTTGATTGCCTTTCTCACCAAACGTCTTGCCCTTCTGTTTACCCTTTCCTTTGTCTTTGCCTTTGCCCCCATCTTTGGATTTGCCCTTCTTGCCACCTGATTTGCCCTTCTCAACTCTGTCAACTTCCATCGGAACTGCACCATCTGAGTTAGAAACGCTTGCACCCAGAGACATGGATTGCGTCCATCTGATTGTGCATTGATCAAATCTCAATGCTGCTTCACGAAGATCCTCATACGATGTCGAATCTTTCATTGAAACCTGCATGTAGGTCTTCAATTGACCGCCCAGGCACTTCATGAGGACGGCACACTTCAGTTCCTCATTCAGTGGGGAACCTATTTTCTCATATTCTCTGAAAGAATCCTCCATCTTCAAGACCTGAGGAAGTAGGGCATTGCGCATGTCGAAGTTGGGCCACTGCATGATGAGGTGCAAAAGAGCAAGTGCACGGTTTCGATTTGCTGGCTGACATGTTTTGAACAGCTGTCGGACTGCTTCAAGTCCATTTCCTTGTTCAACACCTTTCAACAAAAGCAACGGTCTTTGACGCATCAACGACGCTAGTAAACCATAGAGAAAACCGCTTCTCTTTGTTCTGCCAGGAGATTGCTCAACCAATGCCATCTCATCCTCCATATGAGACCTGATGTGGTCGAAATCCCCAGTAAACTTCGGGTCTACTGCCACAACATACTGCTCCACCTGCCACCACCAGTCTCGGAACTGCGACAACTCTGCCTCTCTATCCTTGGGATCGAAAGTTGATGGTTTCGGCAGTACTTTGAACCAATCACCTGACGAAGTGGATGCACCTGATGTCGAACTCAGCGAATTCAAAGCTTGTGTCGCTGCTGCCGCAGCGGATGCAGCGGATTCGGCTGCCTGCACCATGCGGAATGCAAGTTCCGCTCCATCTATTCCAGGCACTGCAGGTGCCGATGCGGTAGGACTTCCATCCGCCACAGGACTGCCAGCTGCACTCATTGCAAAATCCTTGGAACAAGTCCTAGATTTTCCAGCTGTAACACCAACGGCGAAATGGCTCGATTCGCACCCAAACGCTAAGGCCTAAAACAAGCCGTTCCGGATGCCCTCACCGCTATTCGCGGATCACAGGGCTCCGCTACCATCTAAACTCCTTTTGAAACACCAAAGCCTCGGACGATTCACGCATTCACATGCTCATGCGTTTTGCATGAAACTGTGTTTTCTGTTTTGTTTGCACCACGTTTTGTGGAGTTGTTTTCAACTATTGCAAACAGGTAAAACTGAGGTAGAGCGGACTGGCAACATCTAGTTACATACTTACTTGAGTGTTCAAAGTCTCCATACTGCGTTGTCGTTAGTAAATATGTCTTTGGCTCAGGCTCTGGCTCTGTAGTTTTCAAATTTTTGTGTTCCAAGAACTCCCCAACAGAGAAAAACCAACTAAGAAAATATTTCAAAATCACAAGTCACAAGTAGACAAGTAGTACTAGAGTAGTACCTAGCTTGAGTCGAGTCGAGTGTGTATATAGTTTATAAAATATAATATACTATTAAACTACCCCAACCTGCAGACTTGCAAACCCTGGCTGCTCGCTACCTAGTTCGAGCCACCAACTTGGGTCTATTCTTAATACACCAGGAGCCGGAAGTGGGCCATGCGAAACCCCAAAATTACGTATTTCTGGAAGCGGATGCACCCCATACCTCCCAAACAACCTTCGCACGCATGTGCGGCGGAGAGCACTGATCCATGAAAGTTAACATCTCAATCTTCTAAAAAAAACTAGCATCTCAGTGCAGCACCGGATACACATGCACTTTACTGTTAACAAATGTCAACAATATAAACATGGAAAAATCGGTAACTATCCAAGACCCGCCTCGATTTGGTGATGAACGATACAGATTTGGAGGCTTTCGTTACATGTGTTTACGTATGTTTACGTGTTCCAAAGCGTTTAACCTGTAATCAGCGGGCGTTTGCAGGGTGCCCGCAAATGCTGTAGCACTTTAATGCCTGACGCTGACGACACATTGTGACGCCACATTCCCAAACGCCGTGACGCCGCATTCCCTGACGCCGCAGTCCCACTGACACCACATTCCCTTGCGACGCCACATTCTGACGACACGTTCCCTGACGCCACATCCCCCTCTGACGCCGCATTCCCTCCTGACGCCACATTCTGACGCCACATTCCCCCCTGACGCCACATTCTGACGACGCATTCCATGACGCCGCGTTCACCTCTAACGCCACATCCCTCCTTTTTTTCCCGAGAGCGTCTGAGCGCAGGGTTCTTCCAATAGTGGGGGCCTGTAAAACATCTTCTCATCTTCACATCTTCTCATCTTCACATCTTCTCATCTTCACATCTTCTCACATCTTCTCACATCTTCTCATCTTCACATCTTCTCACCTTCACATCTTCTCACCTTCTCACCTTCACGTCTTCTCATCTTCACATCTTCTCATCTTCACATCTTCTCATCTTCACATCTTCTCATCTTCACATCTTCTCACATCTTCTCACATCTTCTCACATCTTCTCACATCTTCTCTCACATCTTCTCACATCTTCTCACATCTTCTCACATCTTCTCACATCTTCTCACATCTTCTCACACCTTCTCACACCTCTTGCCCTCTTGCCCTCTTGCCTTCTTGCCCTCTCCTTCTTTTCTATTTCTCTTTTGAAGGCGGGAGCAGGGGCAGTGGCAACGAGACGCCACGAAACGCAACCCTTTCGCACGAAATGAGGTTCGATCGTCAAAAACTGAGGAAAAATTACGAGTTGCAAGTGGCCCCGGGCAACCCTTTCGCACGAAATGAGGTTCGATCGTCAAAAACTGAGGAAAAATTGCGATTTCCAACTTGTCCGCGCAACCCTTTCGCACGAAATGGGGTTCGATCGTCAAAAACTGAGGAAAAATTGCGATTTCCAACTTGTCCGCGCAACCCTTTCGCACGAAATGAGGTTCGATCGTCAAAAACTGAGGTAAAATTGCGATTTCCAAGTCGTCCCGCGAACCCTTTCGCACGAAATGAGGTTCGATCGTCAAAAACTGAGGAAAAATTGCGATTTCAAGTGGTCCGGCGCAACCCTTTCGCACGAAATGAGGCTCGATCGTCAAAAACTGAGGTAAAATTGCGATTTCCAAGGTGCAATCGCCAGCCTTTCGCACGAAATGAGGTTCGATCGTCAAAAACTGAGGAAAAATTGCGATTTCCAACTTGTCCGCGCAACCCTTTCGCACGAAATGAGGTTCGATCGTCAAGCTTCTGTGTGTAAAAGAGTCTGTGTGTAAAAGCGTCTGTGTGTAAAAGAGTCTGTGTGAAAAAGCGTCTGTGTGTAAAAGCTTCTGTGTGTAAAAGCTTCTGTGTGTAACAGCGTCTGTGTGTAAACGCGTCTGTGTGTAAAAGAGTCTGTGTAAAAGCGTCTGTGTGTAAAAGAGTCTGTGTGAAAAAGCTTCTGTGTGTAAAAGCTTCTGTGTGTAAAAGCTTCTGTGTGTAACAGCGTCTGTGTGTAAACGCTTCTGTGTGTAACAGCGTCTGTGTGTAAACGCGTCTGTGTGTAACAGTGTCTGTGTGTAAAAGCAGATGAAGGCAGTGGAAGCAGAGCGGCGTGGCATCTTTGGATTGCAAATGAGCAGCACTAAAAAACGCCCTGCTTCTGATCTCATTGTAGAAACACCAGCCAAAGTGAGAGCAGGCAAGTGGGACGATGCCTGAGAGCTTGATTGCAAGAGTACAGCCTTTGATTACACTATGGCTGTTGTGTTGAGAGCATCGCATGTGAAGCAACCAGAGCTGTCTGAGCTTCACAAGCGACCACATCATCGCATGTGAAGCAACCAGAGCTGTCTGAGCTTTCATGTGTGATAATTAATTTTTGCTTCGTACTTGAGTTGTCCGAAAAATTGTTTGCTGCGTTGGAGTTGCCGCGTTCAGGCATTCTGATAAGTGTGGTGCTCTTGCATAATCAATGCATTGTGATTGCATGTGCTAGTATGTGCGCGAACCACTCCAAGACATAGTCGCTTCACCGCTTGGTAGCTTTTTCGTCTCCACCCAACACTAGACTGTTTCAGGTAGGCTTAGTCATGTCGCAACGTGAAATGCTGAAGTGGTCGAAAGCTAGGCAAAAAGACATCGAGGATGCATACAATGATGCGGCTGCCTGGACGGCATTGGATGAAATCACTCGAGGACACAATTACAGCTTCTCATCCATAGCGGCTTGGCCTGTGGATGGTTGCCTTGTGTGCCGACCTACAGAAAGGGCAGCTTTGCTGCTTGGCAGCTTGCAAGCCGCTTGCAACTTGGATGTCATCAAAGAAGATGTTGGCCTGTCTGTAACAGTTGTCGTTTCCATGTGCGATACTGAAATGAATGTACATGGAGCTCCATCAAATTGGAAGGATTACTTTTGCAAGCACGATGTAGTCCATATTCACTGTCAGCTGGACGACATCACGGTGAAGCAGCCGGGCCGCGAGCTGGATCGACATGTAGCATTGCGCAAGGAATGCCTCTCCAGTTGGAAAAACATATGCTCTCAACTGTGGAAGCATTCAATTATTGCCGTCAACGCAGAAAGGCCCATGCACATTTTGTTTCATTGCTTTGGTGGGATCAACCGCAGCGCTGCGGTTTTGTGTGCTTGGCTCATTGCAGCCTATGGCTACAGCTCAGAAGATGCGATCAAGCCGTTGCTTACAAAGCGACCATCTCTTCGCCCGTGGCGCCATCGAGCCTATGTTGTGGAGGCATTGTGGATGGTGGAACAACAGCGTTCTGAGTGGCAGCGAGAGTTCGCACTTGGCACGGTTTAGCTTTCATTTTTTGCCTGTGCCCTGGGAGCTTTGAACTTCCAAAATGTTTCGTTTTCACCAACACAAGTGCATCAGCATGAGTCAATCAGAACTGTCTGAGACTTGCTGATGGACGCATCTTTGTTTGAGACTTTAAATTTCATGTGAGAACAGGATCACCATAGTGCATCGGCAGAAGTCAAACAGAACTGTCCGAGACTTTGTCACCGACTGCTGACTGCTTTTGCTCATGTAGTTGTATGGATTGATTTTGCTCTACTTGTATTGCAACGAGAGCTGTCTGAGCAATACTTCTGTAGCCTGTGCTATCTTGAATGTGTTGCAGATTCGTTTGATTACTGAGGTGCCAACGACAACAATGACTTCGCTGCGCGTGCTTGCGTACGTGTGTGTGTGTGCGTGTGTGTGTGTGTGTGTTCGCGTGTATGCGCCTTCACTTTTGTGTCTGTAATAGTATCTCTGTGTAAAAGCGTCTGTGTGTAAAAGTATCTGTCTCTAGAAGTGTCTGTGTGTAAACACGTTTGTGGCTGCGGCTGCGCTGCTGCTTGGCTGCTCGTTGGCTGCTTGTTGGCTGCTGCTGGTTTGGCTGCTGCTGGGCTGCTGCTGCTGGGCTGCCGCCGGGCTGCGCTGTCTCCACCTAGCCACGCTCTGCTCAGTTTATCTGAAAACGTAACCTAAAACATGCTGCAGCGGTTGTCTCTAAACATGCCAGGATGACCTCCTCGAAGATGCTCCAACCTGCAAGACAAGCAAAAAACGATTGAATCTACCTTATTTATGAACAACCCCAAAAAAATAACCAAGATGTGTGTGTGTGTAAAAGGGTTTGTGTGTAAAAGTGTTTCTCTTTAAAAAGTTCTGTGTGTGTGGAAGACTATTTGTCTTGATACTACTCTTCTTTGAAAGTAGTGCTATACATCTTTAATATATTGTCTTGTACTATGGTGTCTCCATACTAACGAGAGAAGACCCTGCTCCTCTACGCTCTCGGGCCATCCGTCGTCTAGTTTTTTCGGAGTGCGGCCGATACTCAAGTATAGCTGAGAGGCTCGGTCCTTAAAACAGGATAAACGAATTAAATCGGCAAAACGTTGGACCAGTTTAACCAATCCACAGCCGTACAGTTCAAAAACTACGGTGGCAACAGCGAAACAAACACAAAAACCAGCAACCAGCGGGAGGACGAAATGCAAATCCCCCAGCCAGATTTGCGTATCGTCCCACGCAAAAACAACCAAAACAACAGCAGAACGGGGCCAGGGCCCAAAACAAAACACCACAAAAAGCTACCAGCACCTTTGTGCGGGTCATCAACCCCGCAATGCCCGAAAAAAGAACTTGCACATCAAACTAATTGCAGACGAAATCCAAAACAAACTCGTGTGAAAAAGAGCAGCACCGCAAAGAGGATGATACTACAACATGAGCTATAACTGTGCAAACATAAGTCGCAGGTCACTCAGCGTCCTCTCAGTAGTTCTTGTCGAATCATCTCGATACCACGGACCAGCAGATAGCGTCCAACGTGTTGTATCAATAATTGCCCAATGCAGCTCACATGCAGTATCCAAAAAGCTGGGAGCCTGTGGATTGCAGCCCCCATGGGGGAGCCAAGGCCACCGAGTGGCCACAAAAGTTCGTAGAGGTATTGGTTCCTCATCTCAAGGAGATAACTTCGTATCTCCATCTTTCAAAGCAAGGAGCGCCAGCATAATCCAATCGACAAGCAGACACTGCTGAAGCCAGCAAACAAGGAAACCGAGGCTCCGAAATAGAAATAAGTCACCTCCACTACCACTTGGGGCGAGGAGGCAACACAGCCAAACAGGATCCGGAGCCTGCAGCAGATAGACAACTTCGTATCATACCGCCAAAATCGTGCCCAGATTCAAAGACAAAGGAGCATCATGCAGTCAAAGGGAGCGCTCGTCATTTGATTCTTGTCTAACTGATTACGGGAATCAGAGGCTCACAGTGCGATCAGCATAACAATGACTTCGCATTGAAATAAAGACTGTGAGACCCTCGGACCCATCGTCCACTGAGAACGTGATGCCCTTATCAGCAGGCACCTGCGCAACGCAGCGAAGACCATGTGTGCAGACTTTGCTGCAGCGAGGGCGCACTGAGAGACACACAGCAGCGCAAGGCACTGGGCAACTGCAAGTGCAGCGACCAGGGCTAAGCTCTGCTGGATCACCATCAGTTCCATGGCTCGGGCCGGCTACGGGGGGCACCCCAGCCAGCCAGCACCCGACCCCAAGGCACCCCACTCAAAACAAAACACGGCACCCACCCAAAGAAGAAGGCCTTAGTACTGTTTGGCCAGAGCAGGTGGGTTCCAGCGGGCAGAACCGACTTGACCAATCCACGGACAAGAAGGTACCGCCAGCAGGAAATGCGTGCACAGTGCCTCCAACGAAGTGTGATAAGAGGTGCCTGCCTTAGCGGGGAGCAAGGCTCTATTGAAACACGGACGCAAAATGTTCAAAGTGGATTTGGAAGGGCAATCTTGTCCAATCCAGGGACAAGAAAGCACCAGATAATTAGGTGCAAAATTCTGACAGCTGAGGTTCAGGCAGGGCGCTTTGGTGCACACCGTTCGCAAACAACAGAAAAGTTCAAAGCAATCTTGACCAATCCAGGGACAAGGGAGCAGTGATAGATAGCAACAAATTCAAGCAAAACATTCACAGGTGCAAATTGACATCACAACGGCAAACGCTGACCCAGGAAAAACCAGGGAACCCAGGGAGACCTAGTCCAAAAATTCCAGAGTAATTACCAGCACCAGAGTGAGAAATCAAATGAACGTCATGCAGTGCAGTCCTGACCAATCCAGGGACAGGAAAGCACCAGCCAAAACCAAAAAAGGTGAAACAGGTGAAACGGGACAACAGAGACAGATAAGTAGGCACCACCACATGTCAAAATATAGATGCGCTACTGCAACGGTTCGGCTGAGCTCTCGGCTGCACGTGAAGGGGCCATAGGTTTGTCCCGTGCATAGAGCCGTTTATCGTCCATGAGGAGGGAGTGCCACATTGTGTCGACGACAAAAATGGCTGGCGCATCCGTCTCGGCAGTCGCAGCTGATCGTAGCAGCAGAGGCTTTGAAGTCTCAAATTCCTCCCAGAATCAAGTGGAGTGGGTTTCTTTTTCAACGATCGGTTTGGAAAGTTGAACTCTCGCCATTGCTGAATGGCCGCATTTGACAGCCATGTGGAAGGCTTAGGAAAGAAGATTCGTGCCGCGAGCACATCAAGATCTACCTCAAGCTGCGCAAACATATGGCGGTGACCGACTTTCCTATATTGTGCCACTGTGAACTCATAAAGGCTATTGCTGAGGTACCAACCCCGCAGCAGGCTATAGTCCGTGGGCCAGTTGGGGGGGCAGACTGTGGCGTCCTGCCACCACCGTTGGGGAGTAGTCCTGAGGTGTGCCTTCGTGCAATTCGCTTTGCAGGCATCCGAGCCCCTGGCATTGACCTCGGGAATACGAAGAACTGGCCGCGCGAGAGAGCCTGAGCTCAGTCATTGAAGGGTACGGTCGCAATCTCATTCAACCATCGATCATGCATGCCTTTGTCCCCATGGGTCCCGTACGTGTCGTCCTCCTGATCGTGGTCCCCACCGGTATCGCTGGCCAGGGGCGCTGTACGCTCTGAGACTGGACGCTCTGGACAGAAACTTCAGAGACATTTTGAGGCAAGCCAGCATAGTCTTTCAAAAAGAAAGGTGCAATTTTACTAGCCCATCTGGCTGGGAACCATGCAATGACCGTGGAGATACTGCTGACCACTTTCACTCCCGATTGTTGCCGTTCATGAGGTTGAGGACTGACTGCCACCTTCACGGGGCCACTGGGGGCACGCTCTCGATTTTTGTCCAGGTGCTCAGTTGCAGCACCAAGAAGCTCAGAAAGTATTGGCCGAAACCAGTAGGTTGAGTACAGGAAGCATTGAGTATGGGGCGTCGCCAGCTCCTTAGCATGCCTCATGAGCGAACTGATATATTGCGCAAGGTGCTCAGCCAATCGGATACCCCATCAAAAGTGCGCCCCATATCTGCCTGGCAACCCCGCAACCAGAGCTCAGCGGCAATAGCAAGGAAAAGAAGATCTCAGGTTTGCTCTTTTGTTGCTCGACCATGGCTTCAAGCTTCTCAGCTGATCTGCGAGTTCTTCCTCTGTTGGGTCTTCGGGTGCTTCAGGGAGTGGCGGGCACCAGGGACGCCCGTCGTCTGGGGTCTGTACGGTGTCGGAATCCCCTCCTGTGGAGGTGACTTCATCGTCAGAGTCCGACTCGTCGATCGACTCTTCAGCCCCTTCAGGACCTGAGATGTTTTCAGTTCGGAGGATCCACTTGCAGCTCCGGGGTTGACAGGAGCTGAGGCTCGAGCCGATGGGCATCAAAGTAATGGATACCTTTGATGACTCGGATCCGTTTGTCTTGCACCGCCTGGTGAAAATCCACTTTGGACCCGCGGTTTCGGTGAATACGGACCGCGTGGCCATCTTGGGCTGCACAGAGCCAGAGGGGGGAGCGGTACCCGTCAGCTGCATATAGCCATACAAGATTTCCAGCGTAGTCGAAAAAGGGAAAAAGCCACTGTGGGTCAATTTATGTTTTTTGTTGACGAGTCGGAAAACCCTTCAGCTGCTCGTGGGGGTAGTCGTAATTTCCGCCGATTGGCCAGGACAAGCCGATACCGCCGGCACTGTCGGACGCCATGGCAATGGCAAGGGGTGGTCGGTCTTGAGGAATGAAGGGGGCTTCAAGGCCCTTCTCTAGAATCGCAGCCGAGTCAGGAAGAACAAGCGTTGTTCCATGAGAACAAGCGCACTTCACCCTGGCGGAGGGTATAGAACCCAGTATGAAAAACCGCAAGCACCTGGGCCATCCCTGGCAATCCAGCCATGTCAACGGGGGACAAGAGATATGTGTGCTGGATAGCTCGGGTAAGCGCAACGGCGGCCCTACCGTAACTGTCTTATTTACCAGTAGTACCGCACAAGGCGGTGGCGGAAGTTTCAAAAATAGGAAACCTATAGGAGAGATTGGCTGTTGTGAATCAGGGATGGCAGAGTGAATCATTTTGCTTGAGGTCTCCTCTCTTTCTCTCTTTTCTCTCTGTTTCTCTCTCTCTCTGATTATCTACCTACCTACCTACTGATCTATCTGTCTACCTATCTATCTGTCTATCTATCTAATCTATCTCCCTATCTATCTAGCTGTCTAGTTTTCTAGCTATTTGTCTATCTTTCTATCTAATCTATTTGTCTGTTTATCTATCTATCTGTCTATGTATCTATCTTTCTATCTATCTATCAAATCTATCAATCTAGTGTCAATTTCCCATTGCGCGCCAGGAGCACGATTGTCGGCAAATCGTACCGCCAGGAGGTTGCTATCAGTGCGGGTTGCCGCCGCCTCGCCACTGGCCTCATCTGACTCAGGGAACCAGGCAATGAAGGCTGAGACGCGGCTAACCACAGTGACTCCAGATACAACTCGCGAATGCAGACTCGGGCTGACAACTGCTTTCACTGGCCCGCTATAGGGGCTCTGTTTTTGTTGGGACCTGGTGGTTCCCTCGCAGCTCCCAAGAGCTCAGAGAATCTCAGAGAATCGGCTTCACCCAATGCGTGAGGAGTGGCCAACTCACTTGCTTGCCGCATGAGGCAGCTGATGTACTGAGCGAGGTGCTCGGCAAGTCGTAGTGTCATGCTCCTGGCAACACCATCGAGGGTGCGTTGGATGTCAGATTCCCCTTTCCTGAGCCACAGTTCAGCAGCTATGCAACACAGGATCCGGGCAATTTTATCCTGAAATGGCTGCAGCTCGATAGTTAAGCTTAGCTTGCAACCACAGATGCGAGAGCCGAAAACCCAAAGTATGATCTCAAGAACCAACGCCTGCAACACTGCACGCTTCAAGCCCCCGTTTGCACGCGACAACAAGCACAAACAGCTTTGTCAGTTCATGTGGCTATACTAGACTTATCTCTTGTTTGACCCACACTCCTTGAGAGTGAAATCGGCAGAGGAAATTCGCTTTCAGGTCTCAACAATTCCGGAAGTAAATCAAAACCTACATGACTTCAAAAGTTTCTTGGGCAAAAGTCACAAAATAAGTGACGTCCAAACTGTTTGCGCAACGGAAAAAATACATTTCCGCAACGGGAAAAAGCAGCAGAATCACAACAAAAGAAAACGTGGCAGATTTTTTTGTTTTGTGACGGAATTGTGACGGCATTGGACTATGTATCGGTCCACCACCAGTTTACTTTTGCGGCCCCTCATAAGTAGACGGCCATCTTTGCGTTAATTAACTAATTCATCATTGCCAACATGCAATCGAACTTGTTGAACGACCTGGCGAAAGCCAATAGGCGTCGGACGGAGAAAAAAAATTGAAATCTGCCACGTTTTCTTTTAGGCGATCTCGTCGCGTAGTGGTATAATGCCCGTCTCAGGACCGTGCATAGACAGCTAGCCGCGGATCGATTCCCCACGGGTACGGGGCCGCGATCGTGACGTGGTAGACGAATAAGTCTCAAGTGCCGTAGACCCGCCGAAAGGCAACGGGCTCCGGCCAAAAAAATCCGAACAACAAAACAAAACCAAACAAAAAACACACAAGCAAAACAAACTAAAACACACAACACAAAACAAACCGAGCAGGGGAAAGTGTCCGGCAGACCAGTTATGTGACCTCGGTAATGAATAAGCGTGATATCCTTGTATCATCGCTGGTATTGGTATGGCAGTAAAAGCAAAGGCACGAAAACACAAACATCACAAAAATCGCCACACCCAGGCGCGAGCAAAGCAAAAACAGCAACATCCCAGCCAGAAGCCCCGAGATCACATGGAGCGAGCAAGTGCAGGCATGACTCACGAGATAACACTTAACTTTTTTTTTCCTCGAGTGTGGCCGATGTCGCGCTAAAGGCTCGGTCATTACATGAGAGTAAGCTGGAAATACATTGTGCAAGGACAAGAGGTCCTTGGAGTCGGCAAATCGATTGAAGCAACAGAACGACAATGCCGTGTAAC
Source organism: Cladocopium goreaui (assembly GCA_947184155.2). Taxonomy (NCBI): domain Eukaryota; class Dinophyceae; order Suessiales; family Symbiodiniaceae; genus Cladocopium; species Cladocopium goreaui. The sequence continues at coordinate 170,785 of CAMXCT020005668.1, read as the reverse complement.
AACTGAAGTGGTGAGACAAGTGTGAAACCAAAGGTGAAAAGGACCAAGAGTGGGGGTTCCAATAATTTAATATAAACTGCAAGAGTCCAACAGAAACAACCACAAAAAAGATTTGCCAAAACACAGTGGTACAAACCCTCTGTGTCGCTACATACTTAAAAACCTGCAACAAACTAATTAGTTGCCACCCAGTGAGGTGAGACACTCGATCTGCGCAGTTCCCAAGAAGGCAACTCAAAGTTGCAGTTGCTTTGCACTATCGCCTAACCCACCTCTCAGAGTCCTCTCACAAGTACTTGCTCATTTTTTTTCCTCGAGTGTGGCCGATGTCGCATTTTTTTTTTCCTCGAGTTTGGCCGATGTCGCGTCGAGTGTGGCCGATATCGCACTGTGGCTCGGTTCTTACATGAGCACAAGCAGTAAAAACGTCCTCTGTACAAAGACTCAGAAGGTCCGGAAATGCAGGCAAATCACAACAAACCAAAACCACACAAACCAGCCAGACGACCCGCAAATCCCCAGCCAGATTTGCGTTTCGTCAACGAAAAACAAACCAGACACACAAAAGGGGCAAGAGCCCAAACAAAAACACCCACAAAAAAGATTTGCCAAGGGACACAGGAGTCTAACCACTGCGTCACTCTCAAAACATGCCAAAATGAATTATCCACCACGACATGCAGTGAAAACATGGAAATCGAAACATCGTGTCCGCCTTCGTAAGCATATAAGTAAAGAACTGTAGAAGGTCACGAACCTACTAAATTGCCTCTCTCAGCGTCCTCTCAGATGTGAGGCGTCCCTGTGGAGTAGTTGGTAGGGCGACGTTCTTGACGTCGCGGACAGACTACCGGTGGCGGTTCGATTCCCCGCTGGTCCGCAGGTAAGCGTCAAAGTGTGGTGACCAGGCGAAAGCCAATTGGCGCCGTCCACAAAAAAATCAGCGTCCTCTCAGATGTGCTTGTGCAGAAGGCCACAATGCAAAGGACCTGAAACGTCCGTCAAAAGCCACTAAACAGTTGGTATGGCGTTGGTCTTGCCAGCGCTGACAGACTGCCGGTGGTGGTTCGAATCCCTGCTAGTCCACTCGGGAGTCTCAAGTGCGACCCGCCGAAAGGCAACGGGCGCTAAACAAAAAAAAATCCGTCAAAAGCCACTAAAACGAAAAAAGGCTGTCTCGGGGTGGACATGCCTGCTGTGCCACGACAAAAGGGAAAGGCGTCGCAGGCACAACTAAGCATGGTCAGCACATCGTCTGAGCACATGCTTGCCATAACAGTAAACTCTTCACCAATACATGCAATGTCATGGGGACGCAAAAGCTGTATAGTTGACCTTCGTCTCAGCAAAGTACCTGCAGTGCATTGCAGCATAGTAATACCACTGGGTCAGCAGGAAATCCAGAAATAACACCACTCTCCCGACGAATTAGCTAACAGCCACTCAGTGGGTCTTTTCCGGTCATCGTCATCCTTGATTGAGCATAAAAGCAACAGGTGCCATGGCGAGATGTGCTTTGACATCGTTCTAGTCTAAGAGAGAAAAGGACCTCCCCCCCGAGACCAACAACAAGTCAACAAGAAGGGAGACGGAGGGAGGGTTGCACGATATGACAGGGCAGTCATAGGTCTTGTTGGCCCCTCTTTTTTCGGGCTTCGATTGCCTCTTGGCCCCCTTTTCAAAAAACGTGGCAGATTTCAACACAAAGATTCTCAGTGCTGAACGTCGAAACTATCTCATGAAAAAGATCGAAGTTCTGTTTTCTCCTGGCAGGACCTTCAACAACCATGAGCCCTATGGCCAGGCGAGGATGGCGCAGAACGTAGTTCGTGCAGTGATGGCCGTAGTGATGACCACGATGTAACTATAGACGCGATCTAGTTACTACGGATTTCTATGTGGACATAGTTTGGAACTATTTAACCATTTCATATCCTGTGACGTCTTTCATCCCCATTTTGGTTTCTCCTCACGTGCTGAAATCTACTTGGTGCTGAAGGTGAACAAGCTTTCCAAGGAGTGCATTGAATCTTCAACCTTGTGATCCTTTTGTCAAGAACCAGATGATGATGAGGCTGATGTCCTTGACGAGCTGATCGAGATCTGAAATCTGTGGTGGATATCATCTACTACATCTGCAAGATCTGTTGGTTGGCCAGAGTGCAGATCCCGAGCACACGCACAAGCAGCTCGAGAATACACACACTTCTCTGAAGATGGACACAACGTCTATTTTTTTGGGATGCACAGACCGAAGCTGGCGATTCTCGTGAAGCACATGGCAATGATGATAATGAAGAGCAGCATTTTTCGGAAGAAGGTGAAGAAGACTGGAAGTTGAATGTGAAAAATGAAGAGGGAGAAGAATGGATGGAAAGACCTGAATCTCCAAACAGCAGATTCAGACGATACGCGCAATCAGGCCAAGATGAAGTTTCCAATCCTGAAAAGTGGATTAATTGTCCTATGCAACTGCTTAGGCTATATTGAAATTGAGCTGATAGAGAAATGTTTTCGTGCGTTGGGGCTGAGCTCAACAGCCAGTTGATTTTGTAATGTTGCATTGCTTCAACCAGGATATTGTCAAAGCTGCAAGAGCCATCATTGACTTTTGTCTTACAGGGGAGGCCCAAAACTCCGAAGCCAATCCAAGGAGCAGCAAACGGTACCAAAAACAGGACCCCCCACATTAGCCCCAGAACCACCAGAGCAACACCAGCCCTCAGCCTGCAGCGCATTCTGCTTGCCAGCTGCCTTTGCCTTTGCTTTGGGCGGCATCACCTGCAAGCACGCCACAACAAAGCAGCGTATCACAAACCCCAGACTTCTTCCATGCGAACAGAATCGCTGATAACATGTTTGATTTCCAGACGCTTTCTGCAGTCTAATTGCCATGATGTCCAGCTGCTACTCCGCCTACTCCGCTACTCCCGGCAAAGTGATGCCCCTAGATCCTATAGGCAGAAAGACATTTCAGGCAACAGGTCGGAGTAAGACGAACAAGAAAATTGAGATTTCCAGACGCTTTCTGCAGTCTAATTGCCATGATGTCCAGCTGCTACTCCGCCTACTCCGCTACTCCCGGCAAAGTGATGCCCCTAGATCCTATAGGCAGAAAGACATTTCAGGCAACAGGTCGGAGTAAGACGAACAAGAAAATTGAGATTTCCAGACGCTTTCTGCAGTCTAATTGCCATGATGTCCAGCTGCTACTCCGCCTACTCCGCTACTCCCGGCAAAGTGATGCCCCTAGATCCTATAGGCAGAAAGACATTTCAGGCAACAGGTCGGAGTAAGACGAACAAGAAAATTGATATTTCCAGACGCTTTCTGCAATCTAATTGCCTACTCCATCCCGTTTTAAATTAATACTATTATTGATTAGGGGGATGTACGGAATTGTCGGTGTACATGCTTCAGAGTTCACAAACGTTAGGAGTCTAGGGGGAAAGGGGTACAGACAAAAGACTCAAGCCCGACTATCAGCACGCCCATTCTTGCCTGGAAGTCACTGCTCCGGAGACAACAGCTTCCAGCAGAAGTGCGACCTTGGCGACACCGGAACCATGGGGAAAAAAATTGGCCACAACCGTGTGTCCTAGCTTTAGCTCTGCGAAACTACTTGCAATGTGGGGCAACAACGATCGTTCCTGACACGAATGGCTCCTATAATGCAACCTACTGTCTGACAAATCCGACAACTGTCCTAGTCCATCCAGTCTCATGGTCTCTCTCATATGTGACTAGCTGCTTTGGGGTCCGCACGGCGCACTCCAACAACAAATGGTCACTTGTGCTGTGGTGACTAGAGAAACGGCTGCAGCCACTAAGAGCACTCACATTGCACATGTTTTTTACATGTCCGCGCATGAATGCTCATCAAGGTTCGAGAAGCTTCCATATATAAAGAGAACAGAAAAAGACAGTCTCGGAATGTGGTTTGTCCAAATAATAAATGTCGACATCACTGGGGCTCCAATGGAACAGGTGCTACATTGACAAGAACAGGTCACGACATCGGCAACCCAAAAAAGCAATAAACAACTGCAAACCCAAATACACGTCATGGTGGTACAAACGGCTACTGCACAACCCCACAATTGCCAAGTCTGGTTGTGAAAGGCTTGCAAAACAGAACTGAGCTTGTTCAAATCACAACCTATCTTCTTTGAAGGTACAAGGAATTAAGACCCACCGCGAGGCAATGGAATGAAACGTTGTTGCATTGTTACACCAACAGTATGAAAACACAAAGCAGCAAAAGTCACACTGAAGCTACAAAACGCTTGACATGACATCAAAGCACAAAAGAATAACGAAACCCAACTTGTTTGGAGATGTTTGGTTTGCAAAGGGCGCGAACGCACGCAACGCGAAAATGCTTGGAGGTACATAAAGTCGGTCACCGCACAAGCAACGAGTTGCACGCCGAAGATAGTTGGAGTCTAGAACTCCCAGCGCAAGCGTAACGTATCCGTACGTCCTGCAACTATTCCAAGGAAGTACGACTCCATGCCGTTATTAACCCGTTAGTGTACCGACGCGCGGGTAAAACGGTGCGTATGGAACTCTTCCCACCCACCTCACCCACCAATGGTTTTTGAAAGCCAACCCGTTCACACCGGTGTTTAAGGTGTACCACACCCCTGGTGTTTAAGGTGAACCACACCGGTGTTTAAGGTGTACCACACCCCTGGTGTTTAAGGTGAACCACACCGGTGTTTAAGGTGTACCACACCCCTGGTGTTTAAGGTGAACCACACCGGTGTTTAAGGTGTACCACACCCCTGGTGTTTAAGGTGAATCACACCGGTGTTTAAGGTGTACCACACCCCCGGTGTTTAAGGTGAACCACACCAGTGTTTAAGGTGTACCACCACCACGGTGTTTAAGGTGAACCACACCGGTGTTTAAGGTGTACCACACCCCTGGTGTTTAAGGTGAACCACACCGGTGTTTAAGGTGTACCACACCCCCGGTGTTTAATTAGGTGAACCACACCAGTGTTTAAGGTGTACCACCACCACGGTGTGTAAGGTACACCCCACCTGCAACCCTGCAAGCCCGCCTACGACCCTCAAACCTCCACCTACGACCCTTCCAGATCACACCTGCGACCTGCAAATCTCCTTGTATAGGGAGCGCACCTACGACCCACAAACCTCCACCTATGACAATTCCAAGTCACACCTACCACCTGCATATCCCCTTGTAGGGAGCGCGCCTACACCCAACGATTCACTACCCAACGAGTGCAAATGTTTCTGGTTGCTTATGTGCTGCACACAAATTCCCGCGCTTCTGCGTGAACATGGCCACACGCAAAACCACGCGTATGTTTTGAGCAACAAAACTACAAGTAGTCGCTATACATTACACACCGTCCAGAAACAGTGACAAAATTTGCAGCATTGTAGAGATTAAGTCACTAGAGCAATTTCTGTCCGAAACTGTGAGCGACATTGCTCATCTTACAAAGAAGCTGCAAAATGACAGCTCTTTTTCCCAGCAGATTGGCCTCGAGTTACAATCGGCAGAACATGCGTCTGCTTGCCAGCTCGAAAAATGGAGGAAGGTCGAAAAATGCTCTTTACACACATACAGTTGCTCTCACTTAGCCTCGGAGGCCGGCCCCTCCACTTCCTTTGCCTTGGATGGAAAGCGAAAGCATGAAAACGAAAATGGGGGAGACGCTGGGAATGATCTTACACAATCAAAAGAAGGCCACCCGGCCTCCTCAACTTCCTTGCTCTTTGCATCTAGGAGGAGTTGCAGATCTGCCTTTGACAACCCTTTGGCAGCCTGCCATTCATGAACATGAGGACACACAGCGTCCTGCACGTGAAAGTCCGCCCAGCACTCACGCAGAGGCAGAGAGGCACCTTGATTAGACGGGTCCGTTTGCGGAGGGCATTCTTTTCCATCTTCTTGGCTTCGCGGGCTGCTTTCTTCGCAGCTTCATGCTTGTGCTTCAAATCTTGGAGCTGTTCACACAGCACGGCCTCACACATAACAGACTACAGTCGTCCCCAAAATCACCCCAACACAGATTTCCAAGGATAGGATGCCCACTCAAGGTGAACTGGCATGGGGGGGCATGGATCACTGGGTGATGCCAGGCTGAATGCGATGACTACCTACCTGCCTGGCTTCACCTACTCAACTCTCCACCTGACGAACTCTAAACGACATGCGTGTGGACATGCATCAGCGCCCCGTGAACTACAAGACTGCCGCACGATCTTTTTGCAAACAAACTTGTTTTAGCCGGTTCTATTTCTGGGACCGCAAACTGAGCTGCAAAGTGGCTTCGCTCCAGTGGGCCTCCCAAGTAGTTCCTATTTCTTTTCAATTGGGTTGCTGGTTGAGAAAATCAAATATGATTGTTGATGGACTTCGGGAGCACAGGTGAAGCTGTAGTATGGCTTTCTGCGCCTGGGAAACTTCGTGGCAGATACTGGGGAGGCCCATTTTTGCGCGCCCGCTTTTTCGTACGTTTTGAGGACCAAAACAGGGACCTTCTTTGTCACATTGTTTTCTCCAATTTCCATAGCCTTGAGGCCCTCGAGGCCTGCCTCGAGGCCTGCCTCGAAGCTTGCCCCGAAGTGTTTTGTTCTAATTCCCATGGTCTCGCGACGCTGGAGCTCGAGACTTGCATTGAGGCCTGCCTCCAACTATACTTCATCTTCTAAACTTTTTGTTTGGCTGCAATTTCCATATCCTTGAGGCCTCGAGGCTTGCGTTGAGGCCGTCTCTTTGCGCCAGCTGCGGCCTAAAATTCTAGCGAGGCAGCACAGTTGCCAACTGCTTCAAGTTCAGCTTTGCTGGGACTTCAACAATAGTATTATATAGTTTCGAGTCCCCGTGAGCCTCGCTTTGTCCTCGTGCCAATAGGTTTTGCGTCCGAGGCGTGGCCTCGGCCAGGCCTCGCCGAGCCTCGAAGCGCCTCGCTTGCAGGCTTTGGATTCTTTCATCAGCATATTAGAAAGGGAAAGGTTGTCATCACGAAGACAAGCAAGGAAAAGAGGCTTCTTTTGGGTTCGTTTTTAGCACCTGAAACTGATATGATTTTTGGAGACGGAGTTGGGGCCTCCCCTGTTCGAGGCCCTTATTGCCAACTTGCTGGTTATTTTGTGTGACGTTGATGCGTTTCTACATTGGAACAGCTCAGCTGAAGAAGGTGCTTGTGTGGGCTTAAAACCGGACCTCCAAGAAGGCACCGGATTCAACCTGTTGAGGGTCCAGTTTTGGACCCCCTTGCAAAGGAAACGTGTTTCCAAAAGGGGTCAAAAAGTGGACCCCTTGAAATCAAAAGTGGTCCCCCCTGGAGGGTCCAGTTTTGGTCCCTTTTTTGGCACCTTCATTGTCGCAAATTTGTTGAAGCGTTTATTTCAAGTTGAAGCTGATTTGATCAGCAGCAGCTGCGGCTGGAATCTTGAACTGGGGAGGCCCATTTTTGCGCGCCCGCTTTTTCGTACGTTTTGAGGACCAAAACAGGGACCTTCTTTGTCACATTGTTTTCTCCAATTTCCATAGCCTTGAGGCCCTCGAGGCCTGCCTCGAGGCCTGCCTCGAAGCTTGCCCCGAAGTGTTTTGTTCTAATTCCCATGGTCTCGCGACGCTGGAGCTCGAGACTTGCATTGAGGCCTGCCTCCAACTATACTTCATCTTCTAAACTTTTTGTTTGGCTGCAATTTCCATATCCTTGAGGCCTCGAGGCTTGCGTTGAGGCCGTCTCTTTGCGCCAGCTGCGGCCTAAAATTCTAGCGAGGCAGCACAGTTGCCAACTGCTTCAAGTTCAGCTTTGCTGGGACTTCAACAATAGTATTATATAGTTTCGAGTCCCCGTGAGCCTCGCTTTGTCCTCGTGCCAATAGGTTTTGCGTCCGAGGCGTGGCCTCGGCCAGGCCTCGCCGAGCCTCGAAGCGCCTCGCTTGCAGGCTTTGGATTCTTTCATCAGCATATTAGAAAGGGAAAGGTTGTCATCACGAAGACAAGCAAGGAAAAGAGGCTTCTTTTGGGTTCGTTTTTAGCACCTGAAACTGATATGATTTTTGGAGACGGAGTTGGGGCCTCCCCTGTATGGTGCAGCTATCCAAGATACAGCCAATCTGACGGAGTTGGTGTACCGCCTCAAGGTCAATAACCCTCTGGGATGGGATGTTTTGGATGCCTTGAAGCTTCTATCGGGCCTTCTCTAGAAGTTTGGTGGCATCATCGACTTCACTGGTAGTGACCTGGTAGAGGGTCAGTTGAGTAATTGACTTTGCAAGACGATGGACAGCGGCATCTTTGATATGCTCCATTCGAAAAGACTAAGTTGTCTACAGGTTTGTAGGTAGACGTAAAGCCTCAGGGCATTCAACTGACAATCACCGTGTTGCAACCTTGGTCTAGAAAGGGCATGTGGGGGTGTGGTGAAGATCATTTGGCCGGTCGAAAAATTGGTTGAGCGATGGTCAAACGGCGTCCTGGAAGAAATTCCTGCAGAGCATCAAGACTGATCAATCTAAGCAGAACCGCCGAGACGAGCTAGTTGAACAATGCATCCCGTTATTTCACAATCCAAGCGTTACCCTGCCAATGCGAATCCTAACAGTTCAAGAAGTTTGAGCTTTTGTGGGTTTAATAATGTCCTAACAAGCGAAAAGCATTGTCACAACATTATGACTGAAAAGGTTATAAGGGATGTATGTGGAACAGTTCGAAGTGAGCTGGCACCAATGTGCCGCCGATATTTCGCACCTCACTACCATACAGCCAGGGGGAAGCCAGCACCTCATCTGAAGAACTCAATGCACAGATATCACCACGCACTGATGATGAGTACAATCTCCCATACCATGAAGACGAGTTGCAAGAGCACTAGCACAGTGGTGCCTACCGCACCCGCAAGCTTGATGCACTATGATGATTGGAAAAGCAGTTCTGAGCGGACTCTGAGTGTGCCCTGAGTGCCGTAGCCTCAAGGTCATTTTCACCTTAGATCATGTTTCACTCTTCTGTTTCACTGCGGTAGTTTTTCTCAACACTTTGTTGCGACCTGGCTTTGTCGGTGTTTGCTTCAAAGTGTCAGGGTGACTGTCATGCCGTGGCTGCTCTTTGTGATCTTGGGGATCCTGGCTGGAGGGATCCCTGGTTTCTGCATTGAGCTTTGTTGCTTCCTACACCCTTTACTGTGGCCCATGGTGATTTTGTGTGAGCTGTCACCTCTTGCCTCAACAGATCTTTTTCACCCATAACTGGAACCTGTCACGTCACTGCTTTGTGGTTGTGTGGTTGTTTGTCTTTTGTGTGGGTTGTTTTTGTTTGTGTTTGTTTTTGGACCAGTTTACTTTTGTGGCCACTACAGCTTCGGCCCCTGCGTGAATTAATCAATTTATTTCATTTGCAACATGCTTGGAAACATGTTGAACGACCTGGCGAAAGCCATACGGCGTTGAACAGAAAAAAAGCAGGAATTCCTTCCAGGAACCCAAAAAACGCTGGAACAATCCTTGACGAGGATAGATTTGGCATCTTGCTTCCTTCGAGCATCTGGCATAAAGCAGCAAAGACACTTTTGCCTCCGAAATAGTTAAGCACACCTCCATTGGTGAAACCTCTTGTCTGCAGTAGCGGCGCTAGGGAGATGACCTTAAATTCTGATACAGAAGGGCCCCAATGGTCTCCAGTTCCAAGTGGCACAGCTATTTCTAAATGCCTGTGGAGAAAAACCCGCTTGCGTTGTGTACCATAAAAGTCACTAGTGTCCCAGATCCACTTGGCAATGGGAAAGCCTAAGCACTACAGAAACATTTGAAAATGCTGTGATTTATAGCTGCTCATTGCTGCTATTGAGCCTTTTGATTTCTTGGACTGGTTGCATGCTCCCAGCATTTTCAGTAAGGAAACGGATCCGGACCCTGTGGAATCCAAACAAGCATTGCAGATGGCAAAGGCCAATATACACGATGAACAAGAGCATACTGTGTTTCCCTGTAAGTCCTAGCAGTCCATCAAGGTATCCTGCAAACCTTAGATCTTGGCAGGGAGAACCTGCAACAAGAAACCACTTGAGACTAGGATGCAACAAGAAACCAAGAAACCACTTGAGACTAGGATACATAGCTTGAGCTTACCTGATAATAACAGAATCATTTTGGATAAACTTCCAGACATCCCGAACATAGATAGTGAGGGCTCCATCAGCTGTGTAGCACCCCTGTTGCTCTTCTTTGAAACCATGCTTGGCACACACAAGTCGCCGAAGGGGTCATTTTCTGCAGCTGTGTAAACGGTGGGCGGTCCTCCAAGCTCCTTCTTAACAATGTGGTAGACAGACCCAACACCATCAAACATGGAAATAATTTCTATACGTCGGGCCTTTGCGTGATGTTGCAACTGTGGCAGGTTTGTAGGTGGTACCTGCGGGAGTCCATCCTGATTGACCTCAGTTAGAGTACCCAATGAGCTCGTCATTTTCCTTTGGCCGATTCTCTGTCGCGGAGTTTTTGCATTATGCTTAGCACTGTTTGGTGTGGGTTTTCTTCTGCGTCCCTATTCTAGCTCTTTAACTTGCCTTCTTTGCCTCTTGGGTGTCACTTTTGAGAATTCCCTTGACCACCCGAAGCTGTTTCTTCGCAAAGCGAGCGGTTTCAATGGCTCCTGCTGCCGAAACCAGAGCTTTGGTGGTGAGGATAGCACGTGGCAAGCCAGTAGGCAAGATAACAGGTCCTACGAACACGCGCAAAAGGTTTTTTTTGCCCACGAGATCCATTTACTACTTTTTCGCAATCTAGTTTCTAGTTTCGGAAAATCAACAGACTCCGAAGTGGCAATCAAAATCGAAACAGGGTGCCGAAAAACCTAAGCGTGACCCTCGGCGTCCGAGGAATCGTAACCAATGTTTCACGCTTGTTGGTTAGGCAGGCCCAAAACATCTTCAGGGTCACGGGTCACATTGAAATCCCCACAAAGCAACTGACCCAGAATTATCACAAATTTGCAACGACAAGTTCAACAACGAAACTATTTCTCGAGCCTCATCATCATCCCAGACGAAATCCCCACGGCGCCTTTTCCTCAATTGACACATGTATTTTCCATCACCCGTTCATTGAAAATAATTTGCAAGTACGAAATGGTAATTGACGACATGTGTTTCATGGGACAGACGTACCACACAAAGTTCTGGACGGCGTACCAAACCTACATGTCCACATCCAACGGCCCTCGTGGATGTGATGATCCAATTTCACTTAAATTCGAGATTGACAGGCGCTGTGTAATTTGCAAAGCCGCATCGTCAAACCAGACCGTAACTCAAACAAAGTGGCGGTGCTACCTCTTTCTTGCCACCCTGACAACTCGGTAGTTCCCCCATGGCGGTTTGCTATGGGTATGCTGATGCATTTTTTAAAAATGACCCCGTTTGGTTTTCCACATTCTGGCACGACATCCTCTACAAACAGTCCATGATGGTGCGGCGCCGCCGTGAAACAACGCTCGGACGTGGGGGCACGACGCCATCCGAAAAAAACATTATCAACACCTCAGCATCAGCATCAGCATCATCATCATCATCATCATCATCCATTAGTATCCATTAATAACCATCAGCATCAACACCATCATCATCATCGTCGTCGTCGTCGTCGTGGTGGGCATCGTCGTCCCACCGAGTTCCCACGCCATGTGAAAAGGTTAAACCTGTAACCACTTGCCAAATCCAAACCTGACCATGTTGACAGTGGTGACCAAAAATTTGGTCATTCAAAAATTAGTTAGGAAAAACTCATGTAGAAAATTGATTAAATTAAATTCATGTATAAGGATTGGTAATTAATCACGAAAGCTAGCGTCAGCTAGCTGGAGTCTTCTTGCTTTAGCAAGTATTGGGGGGGCTGCTCAAGGACATCACGTGATTTTTCACGCGAAAGGGGGCCCCCCCCCTGTTTTTGTTTCGACCTAATACCTACATAGGTACATGCATGAGTATTGAGCACATTTATATGCGCCCTTCAAGGCTCAAGAGGTATATAGAGTAACCCTGTAGACATAGCACTGACCCTCAACAGGCTGAGTAAAAGAGTGCTGTCATTGGGGAAGACGCCTTAGCTGATCTTGAAGTAGACGCTAGGGCCCCTCTTCAAGTGGTAGCGGAGCAGTGATCCCTCATTGAGGGTGAGCTCCAGGTAGAGCCCAAGCAATGGCAAGCCATGGCTATGATGATGATGACTTCGACATTGTCGATGCAAATGAATGGAACCAATATGACTCTTATGCAATGAGAAGAGCACCCCAGCAGACACAGATTCACATGACGCAACAAATGACCACAAAGGTAGCTCCAGCATATGATGGGAGAACTAGCTTCATTGCTTTTGAAGATGCAATTGATGACTGGTGTGACATCACGGAGTTAGAACCAGAGAAACGTGGTCCAGCCTTGCGCAATAGACTGGAAGGAGATGCTCAACAATACAAGAGACTATTGGATAGAGAGATGCTCAGGGATCCCCAGGAAGGAGTGAACTATTTCAAAAGATTTCTACGACCTCATTTCATCAAAGGTGCCCAGAACGTGTTCTTATACCGTTTCATGCAGTTCATGAAGCTCAACAGAGGAACCATGGATCTTCAGAAGTGGATGACTAGATTTCAACTCACTGGCAATAGACTTATTGAGTCTTGGATGGATTTACTTCCAGAAGCTACAGTGACTAGTCCTGAAGCAATCCTGTTTGTTACACAAAAACGTCAAGAACATGATCGAGATCAACAAGAAAGAGCTGATGTAGCAGCAGCCTCAGGAACACCCCATGTACCTGTTCCTTGGTCAGATGAACTGGCATTAGTGGCATTCAGACAGTACAATGAGCAGCGTAGACAAGTACAAAGACAAGCATTCCCACTGGGTGAAAATTTGCTAGCATTGATTTTTGTAAGTCTAGCTGACCTGAGTCAAGATCAGAGAAATACACTCACAAGTATCATGACACATCGTGGACGAACCCTCGATCAATACAACATTCAAGAACTACGTGACCTGTTTTTGGAAATGTTTTGCACTACCAAAACAGCAGTTGACAATCCATTGATGCAACCCTCTGGCATGGCGCAGAGAAGATCTTTCCTCGTACTGGATGAAGGTGAATTAGAAGGAACCGACGGCTATTGGGCCGAAGATGAAGAAGACGGCGCAGAAGGATTCCTGGATGCTTTAGAAGATGTTTTCTGGGTTTATGATGACGCCAACTTCACATGGTATCAGAGAAGGTTCCAAGGCAAATACATCAGACGAGGCAAGGGTAAAGGAAAGGAAAGAGAAAAGGAAAAGGAAAAGGCAGAGGAGGACGAAGGTTCTTCAGATCAAGAAAAGGAAAAGGCCGAGGAAAAGGAAGAAGAAAAGGCCGCTCTCACATGGTGAGTGAAGAAGGTTATGAAGAAGATTGGCAAGAAGAAGAATGGAATGAAAACTATGACGGCTATTGGGCCGATGACCAAGCCTGGAATGAAGGCTATTGGGCCTATGATGATTCATACTACATGGATGAGTATGGATACTTCCAGAGGAAAGGAAAAGGAAAAGGAAAAGGAAAGAAAGGCAAGAAAGGCAAGGATGATGATGGCAAGGGAGGAAAGCCAGGAGATGGAAAAGGCAAGTCGAACTATGTTCAACCTCAGACCACATCAGTTCCTGCCATACAGAATCAACAAACCCAACAAGCTCATTATTCTTCTGCTGCATCAAGTTCTGGTCATGGTTTCTTTGCATTTGGAAGAACTGACCCATTACGTGTTGATGTTGCAGAGACAGAGCCAGCACGTGTTGATGTTTTGACATCCACGTATGAACAACAAGAAGTACAACGACGCACTCGTCGTGGAGGACAGAACCAACGTGATGCAACAGCACATCAAAACAGGAGAGAAATGAAGAGACTCCCTGTTCTGGTTGGAGAAGTTGATGCCCTTCGACAAGGTGTACGACAACGTCCAGCTAGAGTGCCCAGGCAAGTTGGTCTTCAAGAAGGTGAGGCTTCATGGAAGCCATTGGCAAAAGGCACATCATTGTTTTCATATGGATGCTCTTCAGAGATAGAGGAACCATCACAGCAGAGTGCTTTTTCATTTCATACTGTACAGACTGATCTGGCATGTGAAAATGGACTAGCTTTTCACACAGGGAATTCTGCACCACCAACTGTGTGTATTCTGGATCTTGGATGCACAAGAGCTATGGGCTCTCGACGAGCAGTTGAAGCATTTTGCAGATATGTTGACTCACATCCCAACAGTGGACTCTGGTATGAAATTCAGCCAACAAGTTCAAGATTCTTCTTTGCAAATTCACAACAATCCAAATGTACTGAGAAGCTCGTGATATTCATGTATGATCATGGATGGAACACTCAGTTTACAGAATTCGACATTGTCGAAGAAGGTGATGTCCCATTGTTGATGTCACTTCCACAGATGAGAAACCTTGGATTTCAATTTGAACTTACTCCAGAGAAGGCTTATTTGTCCTGTGCACGTATTGGCATGAGAAAAATGGTTTTGAGGACAGCCATCAGTACTCATCTCATTCTCGACCTACAAGATGTAGCATGGTACATGAGCCAAGTTCATTTCAAGACTCCTCAAGTCAAGAGTTTCTTTTCACAACACGATCACTTTGAGTACAGCCAGATTGCTGTCAAACAAGATGTTCATGAAGAAGAAGCTTTGGTGACTGGTGACTATTGGCAAGTGGATCCACTACGTCGTGAACTCATCAGGCACCACAAGGACAAGAGAATGAACTTACATGAGATGACTCGATCAGAGAAAACTCCAATTCCAAAAGAACAACTTCTAGATGAGAGAGAGACACACATGGAATTCCAGAAGAGCAAGAAGAAGGTTCTTCACAAGGACAACTGGCGCACAGAGAGGAAGAGGTTTTCTGAACAGAGTGAAGAGTTCTGGAAGGGCAAGACCATCTACAAGATCAAGGAGGACTACGTGATCCCAGATGACATTGTCAGAAGTGACATTGATCGTGCAAAGCCCTTTCGTGGAAACATTGATGATCTTTTTCACCCTGAGTCAGCCTCTTCAGCGCCATCAGGTGTACAGAAGAAGAAGCCAAGCTCCTTAAAGAAGGAGGAAGGCAACCCGATTTCGATTGGACCAGGCTCGAAAAAGATTGAGGTAGGTCCACCTGCAGCCAAGAGACACGTAGGTAAGCAGAAACCTCATGTTGTCGATGACTCTCAATCAGGTTCATCAAGAAAGAAGGTTGTTGTCTCCTATCCCAAGCTTGATGAGGAAGATGAACTTGACATAAGAGCTAGGGAGTTAGGTTTGGACAAGATTGATTCAGATGAACCTCAAGTCATTGAACCAAAACATTCTGCACCTGCGCGCAACCGTGGTAAGCAAGATTCAGAAAGTCAAGTTGAGAAACTAGGTAGTGATGCTCTTGAGCCTAGGCGAGTTTCGATTCCACTGCCTGGTAGTGAAGTGCAAGCCATGACACCAGCATACAGAAAGATGCTCAGGAAACTGGAGGATAGTGTGGAACTTTACAAACTTCACATCAAACACTATCACATGTCTCCTACTCAATTCAGACGAAGGACTTCCATGTTAGGACTTCCTGACTCTGTCTATGAGAAGTATGAAGAAATGTACAACAAGTGTCGTGTGTGTAGTACTTCAATTGCACCACCGCCGCGAGCCAGAATTTCAGGCATACGATCCACCAACTTTGGAGATGTTATCTTTGTTGATCATGCTGAAATTCAGTTGAGGAAGAACAAGTACATGGTGTTGCTTGTTCTTGATGGTGCAACCAACTTACTTTGGGCTACGGCACAAAACTCACTGAACAACAAGGAGACCATTCAGGCTCTAAGGTTGTGGACTGATGAACATAACTGTATGCCGAAAGCCATCGTAGGTGATGAAGCATTCTTCCAAGAAGACTTTCTGACTTATTACCGAACTCATGGTATCAAGGAATGTCCCTGTGGTTCAAGAACCCCATGGCCTAACAGAGCTGAATCAGCTGTCAGACTTTTCAAACGACAATGGCAAATCATGTCCAAGAACCTTGAAGATGATAGGTTCAAAGGAATTACCATCAGAGAAGCTGTGAAGCGTACTGTTTGGGCCAGAAACACTCAACTCACTGTTAGTGGTTATTCTCCTTTGGAAATTGCCACTGGTAGAAGACCACCAGATCTTCTGGACATTGAGACTTCTGATCCTGCTCAACTTAGTGTTGATCCTTTACCTGAAGACAAAACACAACTCGAGTTGCAAAGGTTAGCACTGAGGGCACATCAGGAAGCCAGACAAGCTGCTGACCTCAGACATGACATGGCCAAACGAACAATGCCATCAGATGGACCTTACAAACCAGGTGACAAGGTTTTCGTTTGGAGTTCCCCTGTCAATGCTAATGCTATTGCTTCAAAGGCGTGGAAGAAGGAAAGATGGATCAGAGGTACTGTTATCTCTCAGGAAGGTGCTATGGTCAATGTTCATGTTGACAATGCAGTCATGCGTGTCAATCAATCGAAGGTGAGACGTGACCATGATGAATGGCATGATGTTGCAGTTCCTGGACTTGACACATCAGAACCTGTCCACTTGCAGTTGAAGATGAAGATGACTATGAACCAGATATAGCTGAATACGCTGAAGCCTACTTAGGTGAACAAGCTCACTGGTTTTGTCAAACTGGCAAGTGTGATGTTGTGGAACTTTTCAGTAGCAACACTGGTCTTAGTTGGCACATGGCACGTTTGAACATGAAGGTTGGTGAACCAGTTGACCACAAGCATGGTTGGAGTTTCAACAGTAAGAAGAAACAAAATCAAGTTTGGAAACAACTTGAGAAGCTTGATCCTGAATACGTGTTGATCACAAATCCTTCACCAAATTCCTGGAAATACTCGGTATTCAAGTTTTGCCTTGATGTGATGAAATGGCAAGTTGACCGAGGAAAAGGTTTCTTGGTGATTGCACCACCTGATTCAGGATTTGCTCAGTTTTTGGCTTGGAAGAAATTTCAGAAGGACAGAATCAAGTATCACATCGGTTGTTTCAACCTTGACATGACAAACTACTGTCGTTGTGATCCTTCAATCAAGAACTTGCGTGTGTATTACAATCATGATGAAGACTTTGACATGTTGGAACCACAGCATGCCTTCAGTAGAGAAGGGAAGCTTTGGAATGATCCACAATGGAAGGTCTTACCATCTTACTTGTGTTCGTTCATTGCGCAGTTCACACAGCTTGTACCTGTGAGGGACATGAGACAGTATTTCTTGTTTGAAGATCTGTTGGAACATTTTGATGATGGAGCATTGTGTGGCACGTCAATGTTTTTGGACCGTGAACCTGAGTGCTCGTGTTTGTTGCAAGACTTGCATCATGTTGAGACCTCTATTCCAGTGCCGTTGAAGCACATCCTTCCACAGAGGTTTACCACTCAGTTACTTGTTCAAACATTGAGGAAGATTGATCAGTTGCCAAGGAGTACAGAGGCTAGTGTCAGAGAATCAACTGACCCCAGAATCATTGAACTGATTCCTGGACTTCAAGATGTCAGAAAGAAGACATTGCCTCAAATGTACTTTGAAGATTGCAGTGTGTTCAGAGGAACTTATGGAAGAGTGAATCCTTTGTTTCAACATCCTGAAGATGCTGTCTTACTCATTTGGAAACCTGGTGACTATGATCATGTTTACTTCATGTTTGTGTCACAGTTGTATCCACATCATGAACAATTCAAAATTCATGAATGGAGTATGATCGTCTTTTCACGAGAAACGACTGGTGCAATCAAGCGGAGAGTAGCAGATCCTCCTGTTCAAGGAGGTACACCACCAAATGGTGACGATCCCATTCATCCAGATCAGCATGGTGATGTTCCACCAAATGATGATGAGATGTTGAGTGGTGATGAACCAGATGATCCTCTGGATGATGATAATCAACCTGATTATAACACTGGACCTGATCCAGGTGATGATGATGATCAAGAGTACATCATTCCAGATGATTATGGACCACCACCTGATGATGATTTGGATATGCCAGGAATACAGGACTCGGGGGGAACACAACAACCAAGTTCACCATCAACTCCGTTTTCCAATCCTGACATTCCAATCGACGAGATTGCTGATCCTGGACAAGATGACGATTCTCCACCAGGACCTGATCCAACGTCAGAGCCTATTAGAGTTCAAAGGAAACAGAGACAGATCTCAACTGATTCTACTGATGCTTTACCAAAGGCAAAGGCAAAGGTGATTATCAAGAGGCCAAAGGTTCAATTACCAGGTCATGTTCAGCCAATTTCAGTTCCTACTCAGAAACCTCATGAAGATGAAGATGAAGGACCTTCACATGATCCTACTGCCTCAAGTTCACATGATAATACAATTCCATTGCCTACTACTACACCAACATCGTTTACGCCAGGTGACTTTGCGCAGCCAGCGCAACAGCAGTCTTCACAAGGAACACCAGAATTGGTATCATCACAACATGATGATGATGAAACAGAACCATATGAAACAGACGACACTCCTGTTTTGACTGAGGATGACATTGCTCAGCTTCAGGAAGAAGATGTGGACACTGAACCTTACACATCAGACCACTCTCATTTTGTCAATGTTGATGGTACTGTTTTTGTTCCTTTAGGACCCAAGGTCCAAGCTGCACCTGAGTTTGGTTCATACGATGTTACTGGATTCAAACAGTTTGAACAGTATCTTGCCAAGAATGGAAAGAAGCAGCCAAAGGCAGAATCAGTTATCACTCAAGAAGTTTTGAGAAAGTATGCTAAGGAGATCAAACAAGCCAAGCTTGAAGAATTCAGAAGTTTTCTGGATTTCACTGCCATGACTTTCAGAGACAAGAGACGTCATAAGATTGATAACTATGTCACTGGCAGATGGGTGCTTACCATCAAGGTTGATAAGGATGGACAGTTCAAGAAGTTCAAGGCTAGATGGGTATGTAGAGGCTTTCAAGATGCTCAAAAGTAGGACTTACAGACTGACAGTCCTACTGCTACCAGGTATGGTTTTCGTGTGGCATCTCAGCATGCAGCCTCGATGCACTGGGATTTACTCCATTTAGACTTGAAAACTGCCTTCCTTCAGGGGGAAACATACGACTTAGACCGCCGCGTTATCCATGTTCAGTTGCCTACTGACATTGGTTTGCCTCCTTACTTGGTTGGTTTGTGCCCTCGTTCCGTCTATGGACTTGCGGACGCACCACGTAGATGGTGGAACCGCCTTGACAAATTTCTGATTTCGCTTGGTATTCAACCAACAAGAGCTGACAGGTGTACATATGTATGCTATGATGGTGCTTTTAAGGAGCCAAAACAGGTTAGCTTTGCTGACTCTGAGGCAACAGAACCAGCACCTGTGACATACTACGTAAGCTCACAAGACAGTGAGGAAACGCGTGATGAATCCTCCGACATTGCTGAGGAAGTTCATAAGTCTCTTTTGGTTGAAGAAAGATTGTTTTCAGCTTGCTATCAACAAACCCAAACATGGAAACAGAGGAAAGAGTTCAAGGAGAAGAAGGTTGAAGATTGTGCTTGGACTCCTGTTGTTGATGAAACCTTGTTGAAGTTTTTGGAATCTGTTGAACACAAGTCTGGTTGGTATCCTTTTGAAAATGGTCATGCTCAAGTTGCTTATCGTGCAAAAGCTTTGAGAACTCCTGATTCACATTATGATCGAAAGAAGTTTCACTTGAGAACTTCTATTGTGAAGAGGAAAGGAGTTTGGTGGTTGCTTGAGATGAATCATGACATGAACAAGGACAATGTTTCCACAAGTTTGGAAGAAGAAGCTGAAGTACTTGTTTCAGTCTTCTTACCTTCAGAGCGTACTTATCTTGCCACGACACCACAGTTGACACCAGAGATTGTTGAACAACTCTTGGAACACTTCATGGACCCCGTGAATGGCAGTAATGCCAAGGGAAGAAAACCTATTGGCATGTGTTGTTTGCATGTTGACGACTTGTTCATTACAGGAACTCCAGAGTTTCTGGAGAAGTTCAAGAAAGTTGTCAAGTCACAATTCAAGATTGGTCATGAAGATGTGAATGACTTGATGTTCACTGGTCAACGTGTGAAATGGATCATTGATGAGAAGACCAAGAAGAAATCACACATCACTGTTGAACAATCAGTTTGTGTCAGTGAACTTACTGAGGTTGTCATACCAAAAGGTTTGAAGGATGAAGACAAATGCGACAAGGATCTCCACACTGCCTACAGATCACTCTTAGGTAGTATCAACTGGTTACAATCAAGAACTCAATTTCAGTCATGTTATCAGTTTTCACGTTGTGCTTCTGCCGCTGCTTCCCCCACCATAGGTGATTGCAAAACGCTGAACAAACTTTGCAGGCAAATTGTAGGTGACCCGATGGAACTTATGTTCTGGCCACTGCAAGGTGATCCTAGATTAGTTGCAATGCCAGATGCAGCGTTTAGGAACAACAGCGACAAATCCTCACAGCGCGCAATGGTTATTTTCATGGCTGAACCGAGAAAGGAAAAGAGCAAAAACACCAGAGGTTCTCTTATTTTCTTTGAATCAACCAAAATCAAACGTACCACGTTGAGCACAACTGTTGCAGAGTTGTATGCGCTCATGAAGTGTTATGGTACATGTCAAATGTTGAGAGGACTGATCAAGGACATCACTGGACTTTCAAGTGAGATTCATATGAGGACTGATGCAAACAATCTTGTGACTACTGCCAGCACTACTAATGTTCCTGAACAACAAGAGACCATTCATATGATTCAGATGCTTAGGAAAGAAGCATGTTCAGGTTCCATTGCTGACTTGTCACATATCAGAACTCAATGGTGTTTAGCCGATTGTTTGACCAAGAAGTCTGCTAATCCTCAGAATCTTATTGATGCTGTTCGACAAGGTGTTCTTAAAGAAGTTGATGCTCATCCACCATTTAGATCATTACTGGAACACAAAGCTTACCTCAGGTCATGGTTGCCAACAGTTTGCAGTCATGTTGATTTCAGACATGATGTATTTCTGTTAGGTGACACCTTGAGGGATTCTTGACTATTTTTTTTTGAATTTGTGCCTGCGGCTCAAAAGGCAGAGTCTCGAGGATCGTACTGTTTCTTCAACATGGCGAGCTCTAGCCGGTGGAATAGGACCTCAGCCGCAGCATCTAGCAATCAGGCACAATCGAATACTCGAGGTCAAGAATATCAAGGTTCTGGAAATGATGCTACTGGAACACACTCATCTGATGGATATGCTCTGAGAAGATCAGAGGTAATCCCAGATGACAGATTTCGAACACCATCGACATTACCCAATGAGAATCATTTGGCATTTTGCTATGATTATAGGCGCCAAACAGATTGGTTTCAGGCTCACGAGCAAGTGAGGAAGAAGAGAGAGCGCAATTTACATACATTGATGGGTCCACACAACATGAGACCAACTGACAGACATGAAATGTTCATGGACGCAATAGCTTGGATTTTGCACGGGGGAACTAGTCATGGAGAATTTGATGAATCTTTGAAATGGACTTCAAGTTTTCTGAAGTATCTTTGTGGCTTTACAACTCAGGCAGAAGAAAACTGGTTTGATGAACGATGCAATGATTTCCACGTGGACATGACAGGCCCACAGAGGAGAAGTTATTACATGTCATGCAGCAAGAAGTTATCCAACGTGTTGAGACATTGCAGAGACAGAACATTGTTCAATGCCAGTGGATCTATGAACATTTCTTTATTGTTTGATCAGATGCAAGGAGACAATCCAAAGGAATATCACATGTCTGGAGCAGATTTTGCTGCTATGTTACTGTGTAATCCAAAACAACGTTTCTTTGTCGAGATCTCCATGAGATGGCAGTGGTACCCATACAGCTCAATGGCAGAGTATCCATTCGACGTTCGTCTTGGTGCTCTTCAAGGACATAGCAACCAAGTTGTCGATCCTACTGTGGCACACCACCAACTGACATATGATGAGGCTATGAGTTTGGGCTGGATTTTTCATGTCACTGATTTCATGAATTTAGATTCCATTCAACAATCAGGCCTGAAGACCTTTGTGAAAGGAAGTGGAAAAGGCAGAAGAGATGCAGTACACTTCATGTATCACAATGACAATGGTCAGGGCTACATAAGGATGGCAGAGGGCACTAAGCCTCCAAGAAACTACAGGCGACCAGTGTACCTCGTGTTGGATCCAAGTTTTATTGTGGACAACCAACTCTATCTGACAAAGAATGGTGTAATTCTATATCATGGTGACATTCCTTTCCAGTACCTCCACGTCAAGGAACAACTCCCCACTATAGCGTGCAACGTTATTCATCAAGGACGTGGTCACTCTCTACCTCCATCAGTTACAGGTGGTTCATGGCACAACAACACAACATGGAACCATGTCATGAAGGAGAAAGGTCCAAGTTTTATTCCTGGAGGAGATATTCCTGATGAAGTCAGAATCACAGCATGGGAGTTCATGGGTCAACAGGTTCCACAAAACTATGGAAGATTGGTTTTTGGTACACCACTATGCAACGAGAATGATTTTGACCCGGTTGTGGATTCAATCTATGGTGCTGCAGCAGAAGGCTCTCAAGAAAGAGAGGGATCTGCGCAGGATGATGCACCAATGAGCAATCCATACGAACAGCCATCAAGAAGAGGACGCTCTCAAGAAAGAGAGGAACCTCAAGGAAGAGGACGCTCTCAAGAAAGAGAGGAACCTCAAGATGTATGGGAGCAACAACGCTCATCATCAGGAAGTCCAGAATCTCCACAATATGATGATCCTCAACAAGATGCTCAAGACAATCAACAAGAGGAGCCATCAGTGGACGTCCAGGACGACCCAATGGGAGAGGAAGCAGTTAACCTCTGGGAAGCAGAAGATCCACCAGATGATTTAGAAGATCCAATTGTAGAACAAGCTACAAAAAGTTCAATCTCGGCATCGAATCCCTGGGTCCTGTATGAGGCTGGTATTGTCTGTGCAAGAGAAGAGAGCGGTGAACTCATCAAGAACTCCTCAGGAGAAAAAGTGATAGTTCTACGTGAATGGAACCTACTACTCTCTTCACAAAAGATAGCACTTCGTAGACAATCTATCACTCGCGCAGACTGGGAGAAGCTACCATAGACAGGACATCTATGCTTACTCTTCACAAGAGCTTGGGAAATTGGACGCATGTTGGCACACTTCCATAAGGAAAGAAACAGTGCAGCCATGGAAGGTTATTTGGACTCTTGTCGACGACATTGGACAGACTGGATGCGAGGTCAAGTTGCCCCAGCAGGTTGGGAAGACAGATTCAGTATCAGCAGAGACGAATGGAGAGAGAAGTTCTTGCTATACGAAAGAGACTTAGCAATACAGAAGGACATGGAGTATCTCTCAGAAGCAGTCTTTGTCTTTTACACCAAGCATCTTGACAAGTTCATTAGAGAGAACAACAAACTCTGGGGAGATTTCTGCAAGAGAAAGAGAGACCGTGATGGTAACATTATGGATGCACTGGAGTTGAACACTCGTGGGTATGACATGACTATTCAAGGAATTACAGTTCCCATGAACAAGAGAACAGTCATCCCAGAACCTGAACGGCATTTCTCGTTTTCCACAAAAATGATGATCATGGCAATCGATCTGTATGAAGATGAAGCACCTGCTAACTTTTGCCATTTTACCATCTTTGCTCTCAACAAGCTTCGACAATTTGTGGATAGCAGAAAGGAGTTGACTGCTCAGTCTTACAGATTCTTTGTTGAACATGCCTACAATCAATTCTTTCAGCATGAAGCATTCCATCAATCTGCAAGAGCACGAACAAAGGTCAGGGAATGCGGTTCAGGTGACTTCCACACATCTACAAAGCTCGATGGCTACATCTGGGTAGCAGGAAAAGACAAGATTGCTCACATCCCAGAATCAGAGCAACAGAATGTGGACATGGAAGATCACGATGATGATGATGCTGAAGATGAATTGGAGTTTTTGCCAAGACTACAAGTTTTTGTTAGGCCACAGGAGGAAAAAGCATCAGGCTCTCATGAAAGAGAGGAAGAAGGTGTAGGCTCTCAAGAAAGAGAGGAAACACAACCACAACAAGATGAGGCATTTGCAAGGAAAAATCAAGAACAACATGAAGATGAAATATTACCAGATGCAATTCCTCGAAGAAATCCTGAAGACCGACAGGGACTGTTTTTAGTCAGGCAACTCAAACCAGAGCACAGAAGGATCCTACAGGATATTACACTCGCAGGCCAAGCAATCCTCACTGGAGATGATCTTGAAGGAGGTCAACCCTTAGAACGTGGTGACATAAGCTACTTCTCATTATGGTTGATGATGTCGGCATTATCAGATGCTTCCTTCTCAACATTTATGGACCAGTATGCACCTATGATGGGTTATGAGATCTCCTATGACACGTATCATGAGTTCAAACTGGATATTGACAAGGTTCTCAAGGACAATGAACACCTTGGCGCAGAAAATTTCCTTGGTGCAGAGGATCCTGATTTGGTGGACGATGATCCAAACACTCCTCTTCCAGACCTTCAAGGACAGAGCGCTGGTGATCCTGAGTACAAGCACACTATTGAAAGTTTGAATGTTGAGGACAAGCATATCATTTTGGAAACTGATGATGACAAATTGGTTGAGTGTACATTGAAATGGATCAGTATGTGCAACAAGAACGTTCAACAAAAGATCAAGGACAGTTTTGTCAAACCAGAAGAACGACAAGAGGAAGAAGATGAAGATGAAGAGATTGTTGTCGAAGAAGAAGAAGAAAAAGACACACAGGAGCCACATGTCCCAGCTGAAAGCTCTTTTGAGAAAGAGGAATCAGCTCCACCTGAACGCTCCTCAGAGAAGGAGGAATCAGGGGAGAAGAAAGCAGACATTCAAGATGATGAAACAGCTCCTGAAGTGAAACCTGCAATTCGACTTTACTATGGTCAAGATATCACTGGAAACGAAGATGATTCAGTTTTTCGAAAATTGAAGGATTGTTTTTCAGATGGTTACCTTGGTGAATGGGCAGGATTTTACAATAAAGGTTATCCAGCGTCTTCGAAGCATCGACACATGTTCTGGCATGTCAAGTACAGGAAGACTATGTCTCCACATCAAGATTATTGGTACCATCTTACAGATGACCAGTTGATGAATGAGTACATTGCCAGACACAAGGATCAAAATCCACAACTAGAACTACAAGAACTCAATAATCACATTGAATATGGTTGTAGTGATCCTAGGATGCATCCTCTTCATCAAGACAAGGCAGAATCATCC
Source organism: Cladocopium goreaui (assembly GCA_947184155.2). NCBI lineage: Eukaryota > Dinophyceae > Suessiales > Symbiodiniaceae > Cladocopium > Cladocopium goreaui. The sequence goes on along the minus strand of CAMXCT020005668.1, from coordinate 145,406 downwards.
TCAAAAGAAGCAGAAAGGAGGATTGATGACGACTTTGGAAATCTCACAAAGGTACTCCAAGATTACGTTGAGGACCACAAGGTCTTGCCTTACTGTATGATCTTGCATAGCTTGGCTTACAGATATTTAGGTGGAGGCCTATCAGACCCAACATACAAGGATGCCGAATTTCCATACAGATCCTCTCCACAGATAACAGCAATGTTTTGGAATTTGGGAAACTGGTGCAGAAACAGATTTGAAAAATGCCCGGTTCCAGAAAGATTTCAACAATTCATTCCACACATTGACTACACTATTGATGAGGATCATGAAAAATTTGATGAGAACAAATCACAGTTCAACAATTACTTCATCAATGTCATCAAGAATTTTGGAGGACATCTTTTCATGAATTGCGAGGCTGGTTCATTGTATCCTCACAGAGAAAGACTCGACGAGGTTGACTTTAAAACTTGCTTCAGTGACTATCATGACTTTATGGTGGCAGCTCGCCTTGGAAAGGATGGCTATATCAAGCAAATTGCTGGATATCACACAGATGACAACGACACACGAGTTCGACAAGTCTCATGGGCAATCTTCGAAGTATCTTGGGGAAAGACAAAGGACCGAGATACAGATGAGATTGTTGACTTGACAAGAGCTAGGATGAGGATGACACGTGTGTGCGTTTATCACGTCGGACAGAAGTATGCATCAGACTCTGCTGGTATTGTTGGTGAGTGCTTAGCTGTTATGGCTTTTGAGTGTGCCAGATATCAAGTTGACTTCATCGCAGGTGATGGAAACAAGGCATGCTATTACAGCACACCAAAATCTCCAGGCGTCCCTACATATCAACACAGCCTAATCCAATTCTGGATTAACAGAATGGTAGGTGTTGCAACACAAGCCATGCGCAAGTATTTTTGATTCATCTTGCCCTCCAATTAGGGTCAAGCATTTCATTTCTTGCAGTTATCGTGACTTGGATTTTCTTGCAACGCACTTGGATGGCATTACAACAGCAACATACACCGAAGAGCTCATGAACAGGACAAATGGTAAAGGTGATTGCTGTATGTTAGCAGTTGTTGAGTGGGGTCATTCACGTTTGATGTGTCAGGAACACCCAGACGACTTTGATGGTGATGAAGATCGCATGAACTATGTGGGTGAATTTTACTTCAAGGTAAATGAAACTTGCTTACATGGTGATCACAACATCTTCATGGTTGCCCCAAATGATCGTGATGCTCATAATCCAATTCTTATCCATCTTGATCCTTCTGATATGTCATGGAATGAACGACATCATTACAAACATTCTTTCAAGAAGAAGCAGTATGCAGATACAAGGAAGGAAAGACAGAAGGAGAAAAAGAGAAAGGCATATGAAGGCCAAGCATCAACGTATCAGGGCAACGCAAGTTGGGGTGGATCCTCATCTTCTTCGTCCAGACCATGGAGAACGAGCTTTTGGCTATGAGTGAGTGTACACTTCTTTAAATGAAGATAACACAGCATGAGAGGCCGTGCACAGTTTTTCTGTGCATCAACTTATTTCACACAGATGGCATATACTCTTAGATAGAGATAATGCCACAAGTGTCTGAACTTCAATTTAATGTAAAATAGATACTCTTGTAAATAGAGATACTATACACATTTATCTCCATGGACCATCCTGCGAGCAGACCACTCCGAATGGAGCGAACTCCAAAAATTACCAACTTCGATTTCAGTCCATTGTTCGCTTGAATGAGCAACTTTGGAGATCCGCTGTTTCCGTTTATTTCGTGATTTGGTCAATTGCTTTTCATATGACCTGAATTTCTGAATCTTGCGAATCCGAACTTTTCAATTCGAACTTTCACCGGTAGAGCGAGGCATTTTGCCTATGGAGAGACCGTGCGCGAAGCACCATTGGTCGCTACTGGAAAAATTAGCGAATCCGCTGTTCTTTTTTTTTCGACATGTCCTTAGGACATTCGCTGCTTTCACGTGTTTAAATTCGAAGCCACTGCGTAACTCCGGTTTAGTTTGCTATTTGCCATTGTGTAGAGAAGTCAGGAAGATACTCTTAATACCAATTGGGTACGGCAAGGCATAGTGCTCTACTCATTGCTTTTGAATTTGTGCCTGTGTTTTTGTTTCGACCTAATACCTACCAGGTACTATGCATGAGTATTGAGCACATTTATATGCGCCCTTCAAGGCTCAAGAGGTATAGAGAGTAACCCTGTAGACAAGCACTGACCGGCAACAGGCTGAGAGTAAAAGAGTGCTGTCATTGGGGAAGACGCCTTAGCTGATCTTGAAGTAGACGCTAGGGCCCCTCTTCACCCCTCCCCCCCCCTCCCCCCACTACTACTACCACTACCACTACCACTACCACCACCACCACCACCACCACTACCACGACTACTACTACTACTACGACGACGACGACGACTACTACTACTACTACTACTAGTACTACTTCTACTACTACTACTACTACTACTACTACTACTACTGCTACTGCTACTACTACTACTGCTACTGCAACTGCGACCGCCACTACTGCCACTACTGCCATTGGTACTACTACCACTCCTACTCCTACTCCCACTCCTACTCCCACTCCTACTCCCACTCCTACGCCTCCTCCGACGCCTACTCCGACTTATCAGAAGTTTACGCACAGAAGCTTTTACACACACAAGCTTTTACACACAGAGGCTTTTACACACAGAAGCTTTTACACACAGAAGCTTTTACACACCGCAGCTTTGACGCACAGATGCTTTTACACACAGAAGCTTTTACACACCCCAGCTTTGACGCACAGATGCTTTTACACGCAGAAGCTTTTACACACCGCAGCTTTGACCCACAGATGATTTTACACACAGAAGCTTTTACACACCGCAGCTTTGACGCACAGATGCTTTTACACACACAAGCTTTTACAGACCGCAGCTTTGACGCACAGATGCTTTTACACACAGAAGCTTTTACACACCGCAGCTTTGACCCACAGATGCTTTTACACACAGAAGCTTTTACACACCGCAGCTTTGACGCACAGATGCTTTTACACACACAGAAGCTTTTACACACCGCAGCTTTGACGCACAGATGCTTTTACACACAGACGCTTATACACACAGACGCTTTCACACACCGAAGCTTTTACACACGGCAGCTTTGACGCACAGATGCTTTTACACACAGAAGCCTTTACACACCGCAGCTTTGACGCACAGATGCTTTTTTACACACACACACACTGGCCTTGTTTTTGTCCAGGCCACGGTCTGCGAATACGCCGAAGGCTCATTAAAATGTCTCTATGCACCAAATGGCTATGGCCGGCGGGCTTGCCGCAGGCAATTAAATAATTAGAAATCCCAACAAATCTATGGAATCCCAAACTAAATCTTGTTATGGCCAAATCTCCATAATCAGTCGGAATCCCATCATTGGAGTTGCTCCCAGTAGTGGATGTCCGGGACATTTTTTGGCATTTCCTCACCGAAAAACCTTGGCCCCCCTTGGCATTGCCTCACCTTGGGCGAAATGATCAGCAGCGGGTAGAGGGACACCGCAGTGGCCAGCGCTGCCACGTCGCCTGCCACGTCGCTTCCGAGCCGCTGTGACAGGCCATACAGCTCGGCGGCGGCCACGGGGTGCCCCCTGCGCAACGCCTAACGACGTTAAGAACGGAACGGCTGGAGGAAAAGGTGGTGAAAAAAAAAGTTGGGAAAATGGAAGTCCCCAATTGTTCGATGTTGATTTAGTTTGTTTACTTTCACCCCATGAACAATGTAGTTCGATATGTCTACCAAAAGACATAATTTATCTTAGCTATCCTTTGGAGCCTCACCCTGTAGGATTCTGGTCCACAATCCCCGGAATCAGGTAGTATTTCACACTATTCTTCCTTGTCAAGCACTACTTAAATGGTGAAAAAGCATTGAAAACCTATCAACAATTTGTTGTTTAAGTTCTTGAACAAAAAAACGAAAGGGTACCATTGCCATAAACTTACTGGTGCTTAATAGGGAATGAGGGAATGAGATGATTGTCAAATAGTGATTGGATCATTTCCCAATTCCCGACTAAGCGCCAGTAAATAAATAACAATCTCAGCATTGCGACCTCCCACCATCTCTGCTGCTTCTGCGTCTCGTTCGCACCAAAGATCTCTGGCAAAGCCGAGCGTAGCCGAGCATGCCACGCCTGACGCTGTTCAGTAATTACTGTGGCTTACTTATGGTCCTTCCAACTCCCCCAAAATACGCGCACATACTACAATGTGGGGCCCCCTAGTCATAAATTGATTTATAAACCCCATTAACTATAGTTATAAGTACCATAAATCATAGTTACTGGAGTTATAAACCAACTTAGCTATCTTGGGGGCCCCACATTGTATACCGTATATGATATAAGCCACGCTTGTTGACCCCGGTAAATTATTGATAAAGCCCCTGAAAATGGTGTCCAACCAGCAGAAATCGAAGACTTCTACCAGCGGCGATGTCTGGAGTATCCTCAATCAAACGTGGCTAGCTGGAAAATCCCGCTATAAATGGAGGTTTATGGGAAAATGATCTATAAATTGGCGATGTTCATTTCTATTCATCACTTCACGAACTTCTGCCACTGATTTCCATGGATTCGTTTTACAGGAAAACCCTATATTTAACGGGAAAATCTATGGTTTCCGGATGTTTCCGGTTAAGGTTTTCCCTTAAACCAATCCATTTTTCATATTCCCAGTTAGAGTCTCCGCCTGATAGGTTTCTTGGAACGCTTTCAGGCCGCGTTCACCGCGGCGCTGCAGGAAATCGAAGTAGACGTTGGCGTAACGCTCCAGTGGACTGGCTTCCAGATCCACGTCATACTCCAACAGCTGATGCGTACCCAAAGGCGGGTTAACTGCCACAGCAACAGAAAACCAAAGACCTCAAGGTCCATTTTTGGGGTCTGAAAATTGGGGAATCCCCCAATGCCAATGGACTAAAACACATTCAAACCTCATTTCCCCTATGAGAAAATGTTCTTTAATTGGGGTATCTCCCTATTAAAAAAAAAAAACACAAATGGCCACAATGAAGCTGGCGGGGATTTCGATGCTACCGGGCCGATGTCTGATTGGTCAAACGAATTTCCACCGGGCTGCTGGGCCTTTCAAAAAAACACCAAGTTTGGACGAGGTGCAAAGATAAAGACTCATCTTGAAAACGATCTAGCGACTGCAGCGTGCTTGAGCCCGGAGATGCTGATTTGGCCATGAAAAAAACAAAAAAACCAGAGAGCAGCTCTCAAATAGTGGAATCTTCAAGGGTATCTTTTGAAAACCGACACTGACAAATGTATACAAATGTGTCATAGCTCAAAATGTTCGAATGTGTTTCAGTTGGCTATGGTTACTTGGGGTTGCAGTTCTAGTCATAAGTGTGGTATTTAACCATAGAGATGTGTGGCCCTATCCCAACTTGTGTTGGTTATTACCATGTTTGTTTTCATTAATGACCCCAACTGCAGCCCCAAGCATGGTATCCTACGCCTCTGGTAATTTATCATAGCTATTGAAAATGGTCATTATTAGTTGATTTACCCAGTAAAGATACTAAAAATATGGCTTTTCCATTGCTGTGTTGGTTTACCATGGTATCTGACAGTCCCCAAGCCATAACTTTGGAAACGACTTCATTCCACCATAGACTCAGATCGAACCCCAGATCGACGGCAGATCGGCGCACGAGGGTTCCATTTCGAAGCGTCCTAGGGCTGTGTCTCAAACTGCTGGATTGATCCGCAAAAATGACAATTTTCATGAGGGAAAGGATGATAAATGGGGATGGGTCAAAACCCTGGTACCTAGTGAACCCCAAAATAGCTGGTAAATGGATGTTCATCCCACTAAAAATGGTATTAATAGGTATTGACCCATACCCAAATCATGACCATCATGGGATTTGGATTTTGGGGCATCACAATTTGGAGGTAGCCCCCTATGGCCCAAAACAAACAGGGTAGCCGGGTAGCCGGGTAGCCCTTCCCAGGAACCACGGCATCCCAACATCTTGGCAGGACATGAGACATTTCATCCCCAGAATCTATCTTGAACGAAAATCACTCACAGGCACCAAGTGAATTATAATTTCTAGATTCTAAGTCAACAGTCAACATATACCCTCTGGTAAACTAACATACGTAACTATGGAAAATTGTCATGTTTAATGGGAAAACTCACTATAAATGGCCATTTTCAATAGCTACGTTAAATTACCAGAGGGTATTTGTTTATTAGCGCCTCTGAAAAAAATCATCTCAACCAACAACCTCAACCAACCACGCCGCTCCTAGGCACTCGAAGCTGGCGTGGGCCGTAGCGTTCATGATGGTCTCTAAAACATCCTGCGTGGCTGGATAACCCTACCATCAAAGCCATCAACTGCTGGTTTTATTGGTAGTTAGATATGGGATGTGTGGCTTAATATAGATTAGATTTAGAAAGATGATAGTTTTAGAGTTATTGAATGGGGATACAGATCATCTTTCTATGTGTGTGTGATTATGGGTGATGCCATGAATTTCCTCCGTCATCAAACATGGCGATTGCCGGGAAACTCAAACAACATGGCGATTTGCTCGGCTTAGTTCGCTGGGAAAACCATCGAAATGGCTCATCTTCCAGGTCTTGTCTTCCACCACGCACCCCCATCCTGTAGGTTTCGCATGATTTTCCGCAATGAAAGTGACCATTTTGGGTATGCCTCAAATTTTTGGAAAGCCATCATCCAGCATTCATCGGAGAAATCCCTATGTTTGGATTCGAATTCAAATTCCCATGTTTGGTTCCATATATCATCCATATATCATCCATATATCATCCATATATCATCCATATATCAACCATATATATCAACCATATCCCCACTTAATCCCCACTTAGTGGATCCATTTTGTAGCACCTGGCTGGACCCCCGGGTCCCCAGCCAGCGGGTCCCCCCACCTCCTTTTGAGTCACTGTGGTGTATTCACCTGCAGTGAAATGTATCAGCCCAGCTCCAATCCAGTTCATAAACCATGTATAAAACATAGTACACTATGGCTGTGTATATGTAATTATACTACCTATATATTATGTAATACAACATGGTCATGTTATAAAACATGGAAAATATGTGTAACGTATGGTGATGTCTAAAAATGGTGATGTGATATATACTGTATGTTTGTATATCCAGTGTTTAATAAATACTTCATGATATATAATTTATACATAATAATTGATGTAAATATGTTATCCGGTAATTAACCATTGGATATGTTGTAAACTGTATTTCATGATCCATTTATAAACCCTATATGCTGGGGTCAAACTAGGCATGCTTTATGCTCATCCCATCACGCGGATCCAAGATATACGGCTACACAATCCAACTTTTGACCATGACACATATAGAACTGTGGACATAAGCCATTTGCAGAAATGATACATAAATACATATAAATACTAGCCACAACCACGATGCTACCCACTTACGAAGGATGCATCCTCCAGTGAGGAATAATCAGCTTTCAAAATTCTACTTTGAGAACTCGAAACAAATCTTTGTGCTTGAAAACATGTTGCCAGCTTTCATCCTCACCCCCGGGGTGAAAAATTCGCGGAGAACAGTGGTACCCACTGGGTGCCGGCCTTTCACGCGTCTCAAAAGCTTTTGGACTTCTGTCAGATCTGAGATGTGCGGGTTCCAATGCTTGGAGGAACCCGCAGCATGCCATCATGGCATCCCCGAAGTAAAAACCAGTCCGTATGTGGACGTGTGTGCGTGTGTCTACCAAGTAAGTGGCTGTCAAACCTAGCACCCCCGCAATTGATAGTCAGGGTTTACTACTGGGTTGACAAATTCAAATTGGTTTGTCTGAAAATCTAGGCTAAACCCCAAATTTGATGGTTGGCGATAATTTTCCTCATTAGAATGGCAAATTCCAGGGGTATACCCTTCGGAACTCAAACGTGGCTTGCTGGAAAATCCACCAATTATAGATGATTTTCCCAGCTATAATCCTCCATGTATAGAGGATTTCCCATGCAGCTACATTTGAAAGCCGGAGGCATCAGCCGCCATCCCCTGTGCTCCCGACTTCCATCTTCATCGCTTTGCGGACCTGCAACTTTTTCGTAGATGGATCAAACCTAGGAAATAGATGATAGAAATAGCATATTTCAGAGGACAAGCATCCATAAACATCCATAAACACCAGCTATTTTTGGTGCGAACTGCAGGCCCCCCCAGTGTTTTGACTGATCTTCATATCTTTCTATATGTTTGCATGCGTGTGTAGATCCATCCAGCTTCTATAAATCATGGATTCCATATCTATTGCATTTATATAATCATCATATATACATATATATATATATATATTCATATTTGTATTATAAATATAATAACTATAATATATATATAATTATATATATCATTATATATAGATATAGATATAGGTATAGATATAGATATAGGTATAGATATAGATATAGATATAGGTATACCCCCGTTGATGGCAAATCAAAGAACTTCTCTTCATGTGAAAGCTTCGATCTGAGCTTCACCTGCCAATGCGAGTCGCGCGAGATTCCACTTGCTGGGTCGCTCCTGGGCTATGCCGAAGCCCGGACGAGATTCATGGGGTGAAATCAGTGGTTTGGAATCGGGTGAATCCCCATGTTTTGTTCAACTTCAACCAGTTTCCCAATTTTTCCCATCAGCACTTGACCCTTTTTCTGAGCTTGTGGCCACATTTCGAACATCCAGTTGCGACTTCCTGGCTGGCTGCAGGGCGCAAGGGCTGTGTCAGCCCGAACTATGGATTCGTCCCAGAAATGCGGAATTTGCCCTTCGGTAATCAAACATGGTAATTGGAAATTCCCTATAAATGGATGCTTATAGCTGGGAAAATCATCTATACTGGACGTGCTGGATTTTCCAGCAAGCCATGTTTGATTACCAGAGGGTAAAACCTACTTCAGGGTAGTTTTAAGTAGTTTTTAAGGGAAAGTGATGATGAACCATGGGTTGGACTGAGGTTTTGCGGTCTTCTCCATTTTTTTCAGCAGAAACAATGTATCAAAGTTGCAAATGTCACCAAACTCAGCAGCTATCAATAGCTAGCAGTTGCTGCGACAACCGATATCCCAGGTAGGGATATACAGTTTGCACAAACACAATACTAAACAACAATTTGGGGATGAACTCTGTTAAAACTGTTACAATAATCCTGTCATTTCCAGAAAGATCCCGTAATTATATGTAATTATCTAATGATTATTGTATACCATCAGATAATCATTAGATAATCATTAGATAACCATTATACCATAGAAGATACCCGTAGTTTATCTAATGGGATCACTTTTATAGTTATCTAATGATCATCATACTCCCATTGTTATCCCATAGTGATCCCATAGTTCTCCCCAGGTAGTCCCATAGTTATCCAATGATTCGTTGGGATCCCACTTACCCTCATAGCTATTGAAAATGGTGATTTATAGTGGATCTACCCATTGAAAATGGTGATTTTCCATAGTTATGTAAACGTTTACCAGAGGGTAAAAACCCGGGAGTTGTTGAAACTGCCCTGCCTACTCTGCATGCACTGCAGCGCGCTATCTTGGCAGGTTTCGACCCCAGTCGTTCATTGGGTTGGTCTAAGGGAAAATCTACCGGAAACCATGGCTCTACCATACTGGTACCAGCCAAAAAAAAAAGGATCATCAATGATAATCAGTTTGTACAAGTATGATATCATTCATTATCATTGAAACATTGAAGACGTCGTGGATCATCAATGATAATCGGATGATCCTCGAATTCAGATCATCATTCTGAAGACTTGTCGGACTGATGGGCGCTTGGGGGCTGAGCTGTACCCAAAAAATAGACTCCCCAGTCTCTTCCGAAGCCTATATATATATATCCTTGAGGAAGTAGTGACTAAGTACTGGAGACTTGATATCCTATAAATCCTATATGAATATGCAAAGTGTATGAATCTATATATATATAGCTTATATATATATATAGCTTATATATATATAGCTTATATATATATAGCTTATATATATATATAGCTTATATATATATATAGCTTATATATATATAGCTTATATATATATATAGCTTATATATATATATCCTTTGGAAGCCGATATCCATATTCTTGAACTTGCTCAGCTCTGATGTCTTGTGATTCTTCAGCTATAATTTTCATCCCTGAGCAACAATGGCCATCCCATCCGACACTGTCAGCCCAAAATAGCTATGTGGACCTACTTGCGGTGGTGCCCTAGTTGTAAGTTGGCTTATAACTACATTAAGTATAGATACATCTACCAGGCTAACCCCAGTGAAATATGATTGAACTAAACCAACTTAACGATGCCGCACTGAAACCACCACCCCTCTCGTATTTCCTATTTGCTGTTGGTTCAATCCCAATATATCCCTATCATATCCCATGATACATCACAGAAAACATCCCCATCATTCTCCCAACATATATCCATTCTCTTCATGGAATCCATAGCTACTGATGGGATTATATCTCCGTTAAAGATTCATACATCCCTTTTTCACATGAAACATACCCATCATAGTCCCATTATGTTCCCAGTGCTTTCCTTTTGCTGGTGGTTAAATCCTCTATATTAGACTCTATATCCCTATCAAAAATTCCATTAAATCTCCATTGCTTAATCCCTCCATCATTCTCCCATCATATGTCATGATTGATGACCAATACGTCCGTTGTATCCCAATATTGTTGCCTTTACTCCTACTGTGCTGCATATATTCCCATGATATCCCCAACATCCATCATGATACCAATTGGGCTGCTATGTCCCATTATATTCCCATTAGATCCCCATTTGCTGGTAGATAAATCCCCCATCGTATCCCTACTACAGCAACCCCCCAAAAAGATAGACAATTAGATTATCACTAGCTTAGTAGGGATACAATCGGGATTAGATTTACAACCCCCCAACAAATCATACGTCCCAATTTCAATTATCACTAGCTTAGAACTAAATGATTTTGAACTTACTGCTTGTGATAATTACAACCAATTATATCCCAACTATATCCCAATGTGTTATTACAACCAATTATACCAACTAATTTATAAATCATATTATATACCAACTTTCCGTTCTAAATGAAACCTTCGTCGCTGCGTCATCTGAGACCCCTGGCCAATTGCCAGTCGATGTGGACTCAGCGGCATTCCCCCTGGAGACTCCTCGCCCCACATAGCCCCAAATGGTTTCTTATGACACACCGGAGGGTTCTTAATCACCAAATGTTCACAGGGTTAGCTGATTTGAATGGGACTTCAACAACAAATGTGGCTTGGTTGATTTACGTTGGCTAAGTTGATTTGTAACTCCAATTTCACTAGGGTTTATGGCAATTACACCTGTAGCTAATGGATGCGAATAGGGTTTATAAACCAAGTTTGTACTGGATCGCTATGGGGTGGATGTTGATATGATAATCTGTAGTAGATGAATCACAGCAGTTGATGTGGAATCTAAGACTCGCGATTCATGTCATAGATGCCATACTTTGACACAATCCATCGTAAATACATGTTCATATGCGCCTGTACACACTATGTGTATGTATATATATACATATATATATATTCTTATATATGTGTGTACATTCAATTGTGAGCATAGATAGTCTATACATTAATGCATCTATTTATGTATCGATACGGACGAATTTTCCAAATAATTCACCAGACACATGTCGGCCATTCGGCCGTTCTGGGAAGAAATCCAGAAATCATCCCGTGCAACTTACAGTGTTTCATAGATAGTTACCAACTGGTGCAGGATGGGTTGTCCATTCACAATGCGAAAAAATATGTATGTACATTATATACAAAAAATATCAATGAATTATGAAACATTGATAACGTGTATACATAATTAATTTGTAGTCCCCTTATTAACGAAGTATGCATGTTTTCCCATATTTTACAATAGTCCCATATAATAGCTAAGATGTATATACATAGCTCCATGTTCAATTATGCGTGTAAAGCAATAATAAACCACACATCTTGAGTTGGTTTATACCACGCATCTATGTTATAAAAGTGGGGATAATTTACTATTGGTTTACTAACATCATACATTACTTGGATGTGTGGGCCCCACGAATCGGATCCGTGGTGTATACAGTCCATTGATCTAGCCCATACTTCATCCCATAGATAGGGAATATTCCATGTTCATCTAACTGAGGGTTTCTCACCCCATTTACTAAGTAGGATGCACATCCAAGTAACCATTATGGGGATAACATGGGATGTATATATATATATACACATTCTATAATCCATGTATATACATATGGGGGGTTCCTAATATTAAAATGGGGGATCCCACAATAGCTGGTTTGTCATGGAAAATCCAAAGGAATTGGATGATTTAGGGGTACCCCTATTTCAGAAAACCCCCACATAATATATGGAAAACATAGCTGGAAAACCGACTTTGTAGATACCCATTATACACATATTGGTTATTATAAATGGGGATATATCATCATTAACCATATTAACACATATGATTATGTATATAATATATCTCCATTTATAATCCCGCATAATATGGTTACTTACATATCATGGGGATATCTATTGTTTATTTATGTATATAAACATGTATAAATTATATATATAAGATATAAATAGATAAGGGTTACATCTACTGTTTGGTGGTTTCAACCCCTCTGAAAAATATTAGTCAAATGGGAGTATTTTTCCCATTCTATGGAAAAAAAAATGAAACCACCAACCAGTAAGGGTTATATCTATTGTATTACACATATATAACCCATATTTCATCCCATAGGAGATCCCATCGCCGGTCCCCGGTCCTTGGACCGTGGGGTTCTCTTCGACCCATGCCTGGCGAAAAACATCGGCAACGGCAGCCGTCATAGCTTGGTGATCCAAATGGCAAAAATATGGGTCTTAACGCGATGTTATGGAGATTTTATAGGGATTTTTATTGGATTGTTATTGGGATTTAATGGCAATAAATGGGATGTTAACCAAAAACGGTGATTTCATTGGGATTAAATGGGATTTAGTGGCTATGACAGGAGGGTATAGAGTAGCGACTTTATGCTGGATCGAGGAGCTTTCAACTGGAAGCAACAAATCATTGGGAGTTAACCACCAACCACATGATTCTGTGGACATTGATTCTTGTGATGGTGGTTACCCTCTGGTAAACTAACAGTTAGCTATTGAAAATGGCCATAGAAATAGTGAATTTTCCCATTAAAAATGGTGATTTTCTGTAGTTACGTTAGTTTACCAGAGGGTAACTCCCAATAATATTCTGGTGGTATAATCACTCCCAATTGTGGATATACACCACCAATCATAATGTGTATATTTGTGGACATTGATTAGTGTGATGGTGTAGTATTGTGAAAATGTTTCTCAAAACAGAGCAAGATAGGATTTGATGGATTGAGATGATAAACTCAAAAATTAGCTAAAATTAAATCCCAAAAATTATGATATAAATGATGATAAACTCAAAATTCATTTTTGAATTGGATGTCACTTTTCTGACATTTAGGGATTGGATCATCTAAAAATTGCTCTGATTTGATGGATTTAATCCATTTACAATGGAATTTAGGCAGTTGGGATTTAGCTGCACCAACAGAAATGCACCCAGCTTAAGTCATTGAGGTACCCGCAAAACCCATCCAATTTGGGAGGCCGATCATTTTTGATGGTGGGATGATCGACTTTTTTAATGGACACTTCGAAATCATTGAATGGATAATGTTTGGGTAATAGTAAATTTAATTAGTACTTTATCTGTTGGATAAGTATGGCATATGACCAATCATTGACAGTATATAATATAGTATATATAATAGTATATATAATAGTATATATATATTAGTATATATAATAGTATATATAATAGCATATATCATAGTATATAACCTAAATAGTATATTGACTATCCAAATGATCGAATGGATCTGTTGATCCACCTGCCTTCGATCGCCATGATCTATCTCATCCTGAGTGGATCCCATGGGGTCCCCAATGGGTTTTAAAAAATTGTGATTCCATGGATGATTTCATGGTGATTTAGTGGGATTTAATGGTGATTTATGGTGATTTAATGGTGATTTAATGGATGGTTTAATGGTGTTTAATGGTGTTTCATAGGAATTCATCGGGATTCATGGGGATTTGTTCACCAACAATCATGTTTTTGAGGTCAGGCCCCTGTTGATGAAAATAGTGACAGATTCACGCACAGTTCACTTGGTTAACTGTTGAGTTTATGGGGGATACATAGTCAATGGGTTTATAAACCAACTTATAACTCTGGGGACCTCGCCTTGTATTTCAGGATGTTGTTCTTACTGGGATAGTTCTCAAAGAGCGGCTAAGATTCAACATGAAAAATATAGAATGACGTGATTTTCTGTGGTTGGAAAACGGGATATGTGGCCATTTTACCCGAGGGTGTGGCCATTTTACCTTGGTTTACCGCCATTTCAAAAAAAAACCACATGGGTTTGTCTGAAAATAGGGTATATTCCCAATTTAATAGCAATTTAATAGGGATAATGATCATTAACCATTGGGTTTAGGGGTACACTATTTTCAGACACACCCACATGACAACACAGCCGCCAAGTCACGCCCAGATGTGCCACCTTCACCCGGTTCCTCGGGTTCCTCAGTAGCAACTGCCGGCCTTCCAAGAAAGTTGCCACGAATGTCCAGGCAAAAACATCAAAAGTATCTACATGCCTATCTATCTCTGTATTTATCTGGTTATCTATCTATCCATCCATCTAACTAACTACTTATATTTAAAAATATATAAACCTATAGCCTATAATTCTATAAAAGTCTAAATATCTATATCTATGTATATAGCACCCCGCAGCAGGATAAAAAGGTAAAATCGTGCAAAAATATTGATAAACACCGTTTCTATCTTTTTGTGGGTTACTATACAAAATAATGCGTGTCTCTTCAGTTTTGCCACGATTTTCTGTCGTTTCAGACTGCATGATACATCTTCTAGCAGATACTATATCACCTGGGCAAATTGGTATTGTTTCTATACCCCTGCAGTAAACCCTTTCTGTTCATACTTGCCTCTACTAACCCCCATTCACTCTGAGCTCATTATGAGGTCGATAAAATTTGACCAAAACCATATTCTGATATATATATATGTATGTGTATGTATATATATATACATATATATATATATATACATATATATATACATATATATATATATACATATATATGTATATATGTATATGTATACATATATATATATACTCCAAAAAAATCGTGGATGGCGCTAATTTTTTGAATTTCGCCATCTATCGACCACCTGAACGAAGAGGATATTTGCGCCATCGAAAAAAATTCCCAGCACATTAGGTTGACAAATACCTGTTTTCCTCTAGTTAAATTTAATTTAGCATTAAGATCGCAATGAATTTGGGGTTCATTTTGGTTTGGAAAACCATACCTTTGGATTGCGCCATCTATAGATTACCACTGCGTTCCATGTGTAATGGGAAAGGAGAAAGGGAAAGGGAAAGGAGAAAGGATTTTAATATATTTAATTATAAATTTAAGTATAAATTTCAAAAAAAAAAATGTATGTATATATATATTGCATTTATATAATATAGTTTTTATCTTAGATATTTAATTTAAATGTTTGATACATTGAAAACATATATTAATTTAACATGGATATTGTTATGTTTTTGTCATATATTAGTTTCTCTTAAAAAACAAAGTGCATATATATATATATTTCTTAGAATTTTCAATAAATATATCTTCTTTTTTTGATTTCTATTAAATATATATATATATATAGATTATATATTTTTTTCTTAAAATAGTTTTTGGGCGAAGCGCTTACACCCTTAAACCCTTAAACCCTATAGCCAAGTCCAGCCCCAGCCCCAGCCACAGCCCCAGCCAGCCCCAACCCCCCAGGTGGTTGTCGTGGTGGTAGTGGTGGTGGTGCTGCTGCTTCTGCTGCTGCCGCTGCTGCTGGTGGTGGTGGTCGTGGTGGTGCTGTCGCTGGTTGTGGGGCGGTTGTTGTTATTGTTGCTAGTTGTCATTGCTAAGGTTGTCGGAGTTGCTGCGATTTGCTAAGGTTTCCAACGGAATGTTGGTGATAAGTTGGCCAGTTCCTAGCAAATCTGTAGCAGCCAGAGCCGAGAAGAGAGAAACAGAAACCTGTGCAGCTTGATTCCTTCCGATTCACATGAAACATTTTTTCAACCATTTGATGATTTAGATATCAATGGTGTCTACCTGGTCCGTTTTTTGATTTTGTATAAGAATTTATCCGTATCATATCACCAGATTAGACCCTTATTTTCTGCATTTGGCTGGTGCTCATTTTGTGCCCCTGGCTTGTGCTCACTGTTACTGCCCCGGGGGTAGATCAAATTTATAACATACGTGTATATGTGTTTATCAGAGTATTTACCAATAAGATTCTATTTGGGATCAGTTGGGGGGTATACCCCATTTTCGGCTTCGGCAAGCTCATGGATCTTAGCCCGCGACGGTGATTTGGGTGACGACTGGTTCGAAGGGTTCCTGGGCAGGACATCAAAGCCCAACAAATGGATCCTGAAATTAGCAGATCCACAATTATAGGTCCTTATTGATGGTTATGGATGGTTATTTATGGTAGTTATTGATGGTTATTGATGATGATTGATGATTATGGACGGTTATTGATGGTCATTGATTATTATTCATTGTGCCAGTCTTTCTGAGGTGTTTATAACTAAACGGGAAGGAATTGTAAGCCTCTGGGATTGCCGTTTTACCAATGATTATCATGAGAATGCAAAGCATCTGGGCCATGTCTCAAAACTTGGAGCCCTCAAAGTCCGGTGCAAGCCAAGACTGAACACAGACATAGGTGGCAAAGCTCTCAAAGCGAGGCGGTGTCCCATGCTCAGCGAAGTTGGTTTAGGATAACTATGGTTCATGGTAGATGTACCCTCTGGTAAACTAACATAACTATGGAAAATCACCATTTTTAATAGGTAAATCAACTATAATCGGGTCATGTTCAATAGCTATGTTAAATTACCAGAGGGTATATTTACCCTGGGGTAAACGTTTACATAGATGGGGAAAACCCATGGTTTCCCTAGGAAAATGATCTACATTCATGGTGGGTAAACACCACATCTATGTTGTTGGTTTACGGGAGGGAAAAGCGGCAATGGGAGTTGTAAACCAACAAATATTATACCCTCTGGTAAACAAACATAGCTATTGAACATGGCCATTTATAGTTGATTTATCCATTAAAAATGGTGATTCTCCATAGCCATGTTAGTTTACCAGAGGGTAGTAGAATAAACACACCATATCCTAGTTATACCATCATGGTTTATGGCTTCTCATCATGGCTTTGGATGTTTTTTTTTGTGATCCCCCTATCCTTAATCAAAAAGGACCAAACTGATTGCCCCGGCGACGGCGAGCTGGGCGACAATGGAGCGTTCCTGGGGGCAAATGTCAACCGGAAGAATGCCTGGCTTCGTTTACTCTACGGTTCACAAACTGTTTGAAATAGTTGAAATCCATCTGTTCAATGGGAATTTCAGGATCCTAAATTGGAGGTACCTACCATATATATAAGGTCTAGATAAGGCCTATGTAAGGGAATATCCCAACAAAATATGGTCTTATATGGTACAGTACCTCCATTTTAGGATCCTGAAATTCCCATAGATCTGTTTACTAATTTACTAGTTGGAAATGCGTTTACTAAGTATAGTTGAATTGACAAAACATGTCACTAAGTGTAGTTGAAGTTACTAATCGGATTGGAGAACTTTGATTTGCAACAAACAAGGAACTCCAACTAGAACTTTCCGGATGATTTGCCAAGTGATTCAGGAAAAAAAATGAACGCCCAGCTCGGCTGTTCCACTGTCAGACATGTTTAACAAGTAAAGCTAACGAGAAAACCAGAAAATAATAAGGGGAATGGACCCCTGGCCCTGATACCCTGCTTGTTGGATCAAAAATCTGGTAGTTGTGGATATTGATTTAAAGGAAAAACCATACGAAAATCAGATCCATAACCCATCCATGGTCTTGTTCATCAATACACCTGCAACAATAACATATCAAGTCCCAGTTAATTTTCTTATGTTTGCTAGACCTACCGGAAATCAAATATACCCTCCAACCAACCTGAGGAGTGGATTTTGTTCTGGATAATGATAGTTTTCCACTTCATCTTCGTTGGTTGCAAGTCCCAGTGTTTGACCATGAATCAGATAGAATCCAATTCTACTACAAGAAAAGCCATATAAATCATAAAATAATGTGGTTGAAACAATAATAAACCACCCATTTGGGAATGGTTTAGAGCACCTATTTATGGTGATTTGGGGGATGGTTTATTGAATTATTGCTTTAACTGGTTGGTTGCATACATACCTGGTTGGTGGTTTCAACCCCTCTCAAAAATATGAAAGTCAATGGGAAGGATTATCCCATATATTGTGGATTAACCACATTACATATTTTTTTCTTACTGAAATCCCCATGGTTGAGGCATTTTGGGGTTGTCGAATCTCGATATCTCGATCCCGCCAAGCTGCTTCTCGGGCATGACCTTTCGATGGGAAAATAAAGGGTGCTTCAAAACGCACCAAAAGAGGCGGAAGTTTCGACCAACCGTGGGGCATTACAGCTGGAAATTGACATAATTATGGCCAGTGAATGGGTTTTCATAAGGATTCAATTGGATTTTGGGATCATTTGGAGTACGTAACAAAAACATACAAAAACCCGCTGCATCCCAATGATGGCGTGCCCTCATAAGATCAGAGTGTTTTTTACCCCTCCCAGCCCACGAAGAGAACCGAGTTCCACGCCTCAATTTCGAGTCTGCCACGAGTGTCAATGAGATTGAAATCGTGTGACGACTTCTAGTCTTCACTTGTCACAATTGGCTATAATGTCGGTAAATCAATAATAACCATCCCCAAAAATTACCATCAATGGGTTCTGTAAAACATCACAATATGGGTGGTCATTGTTTTACCAACATTAATGGTTATATATGGTTATAGTCATATGTTTTTCTATATATATATACATTTATTTTTGAATGGAACACTGTCTCAGGTTCTGCTACTCCACCGACTGATTCCCATGACTGTCTCAGCTTGGTGTCGGGAAGGGGGCCGAAAGATCTGCAGAGCTTGGTGTCGTGGATAAAAAATCCCAGGTATCACTCGGTCACCAATATCATCCCAGGTCTGCCAAAAAGATGTTGAGTTTTTCTTGGTGAGGATTAAATTTCAACCAACAAAAACTGGAAAAGAATGGCTGGTTTTTTTTGATGGATGGAATATTGAGTTCTTGCTGGTGAGTAGATATTCTAAAAGAGAAAAAGATTGAAGGATTAGCCTCTGGTTGTGTCAATACATAGCGCGCTGGAAGCCAAGGCCATTGAAATAGTTGATTTGCCGAACTTCATGGTGATGTTTCATGGTTTTTTGATGTTTTTTGTTAGTTTACCAGGGCCGGGTCAATTTCAACCATCTTTAACCAGCCACCCAGTTGGTTGACCGGCCGAAAACCTGCCAAAAAGCCACGGCCCGGGGCTCCCCGTTCGCACGGCCCGACGCTGGTCATCTGTGGAGCGTTTGAGATAGAAGACCTCCAGCCATGTGGGGCCCCCGTTCGATAGCGTTCAGTTGGTGAACATAACTCCAATTTCACTATGGTTTATGGTACTTATAACTATAGTTAATGGGGATTATCATGGTTTATAAACCAACTTATAACTATAACGAACTAGTTACTGGGGCTTTTGTTAACCAACAAACATCACAACGGGGGGCCCCACATTGCAGCCATGGCCATTTCTACAGAGAGGCGTGTACAGGCGATAATATACAAATGGGTAAATAGGTAAATAATCTATTTATCCAAAACAGCCTTGTATTTCAACACACATGGGGTGAAGGTTGTGATAATATACATACATACATGTGTATATATATATATATATGTATATATATATATGATAAACCATATAGATGGTAATGTATGTTCGATATATACAAGCTGGTGCCTCCAGTTCAAAGTTGGTTTTAAACCTCATCAAGTATGTGCAGATATATCTACCATACAGTAAACCATACTTAATATACCCTCTGGTAATTTAACATAGCTATTGAAAATGGCCCATTTAGTTCGTTGATTTACCGAACTTAAAGATGGTGAATCTTTCCACTTCGCTATGTAAACGTTTACCAGAGGGTAGTCATAAAATGTTATAGACCAACTTAGCTTTCTAGGGGGATTCCCCAAGCAATGGAAAACACTCACTGCGAAAACAACGTTTTTATCGACTCGGCAAATCCACATTGTGTAGAGTGTAATCCCCAAAAAGAAATCATTATATAATATATATAACCATATAACCATCATTTATCAAATAGATTCCCAGAATTTCCCAGATGTTTTGCTGGTAAAAATCCCAAAATCAAAAATCGACTCAATCCCATTCAAAGATGATAAAATACATCCCATATGAAATCCCATAAATCAATCACCATTTAAATCCCATGAAAATGATGCTTACCCTCTGGTAATGACTAACATAGCTATGGAAGGATCCACCATGTTCAATGGGAAAATCTACTATAAATGGTCATTTTCAATAGCTATGTTAGTCATTACCAGAGGGTAAATCCCATGAAAAATCACCATTTTCTCATGGACACGCTGATACTCCAAGATCCGACGGCTGAGGAAATCGCCCGAAGAGCCGAGATACTGCCCAGCCTCAGCTCAAACGAAACGAGGCTCCGAAACGAGAAAGCTCCGTTTCGAGTTTTTAAATAGGGATTGAGTGGTGATTTTATAGGTATAATATGGTATAATGGGATTCAATGGTGATTTAATAGTGATTTACTGGGATTCATTTTGCAGTAATCAGACATGGAAATGGGAAATGCTTGAACTAAGTGAAGGTGTTATTGGGAAAATCATGCATAAATGGTGCATTTCCCAGCCACGTTTGATTGCCAGAGGGTATGTATACCTACATTGTTATATGTACATGAAAATGTATGTGAGAAGGCATATGTATATGTACGTGACACTGATGCATAGTAATCATATGTATATGAAAATGTAGATGTACATGCGTTTATATGTATACATCTGCAATTATACATCATGATCAGATATGATCAGATATTCAAAAAGGCATGATCACGTGTCAGTACAAACAACGAATACAACTAATACGAATATGTGTTTTGGCATAGTGATTGGAAAATATTGCATGAGTGGGATTGTCTTTCAAAAACAAGTGCTCAAAGGTTGAAATTGTTAATGATAGTGCTAGCGCGGTCATATTGCCTCTGGAAAAGGAAAAAAAGTCTCAGCGTGAGCTTGTAGCAGGCTTCATAGAGTGTAATTCTGCCACAGGATTCTTAGCTTTATCCTGCTATATCCTGGTATGGGCATAACGTGTTTCACCGCCCGTAACCCGTGTTTTCAAGTATTCTATATGTGCACATTTCAGAGATGTTGTGCACGTTTCAGAGATGTTGTGCACGTGTCAGAGATGTTATGCACGGTTCAGAGATGTTGTGCACGTTTCCCAGCAGTTGTGCACGTTTCACAGAAGTTGTGCACGTGTCACAGAAGTTGTGCACGTTTCACAAGCCCCCCAATAACGTTCGTGTTCAACTGTATACACACTGAGCGCTTTCTAATCAGCAAAAGCATTGGGGCGACCAAACACGTTCTCCCGCCTGGTATTCCCGAGACTCACAAGAACCTTTTTCTCGTGACTCTTATGAGATGCCTGAGATCAAAAAGCAGCGGATCATAGCCTCTGGTAAACTAACATAGCTATTGAAAATGGCCATTTATAGTGAATTTTCCCATCAAAAATGGTGATTTTCCATAGTTATGTTAGTTTACCAGAGGGTAATCAACAAGATCAACAAGGCTTCCCCGATTCTCAGGATCAAGGCCCCGGGCTGCGGCATTTGCGCATAGCCAAGCAATTTGTTTAAGGTCTCATCGGTGTCATCCTGGTGCCAGGAAAATACGTATCGAATCCGTCATCTGCCGCAAAGCTAGTAGGGAATACCCATGTCGTGCACTTGTCGATCATTAGTAACCATTATTAAACATTATTAACCATTGTTAACCATTATTAACCACTATTAACCATCATTATTAACCATTATTAATCATTATACCCATGATTTCCCATGGATCCCGGTTCGGGGTGTTCCCGGTTGGTCAACCATCAACCAGCCCTGGCTTTTTCGCAGCGACCAGTGGTCGGAACCCCGGGACGCAACCTCCAAGGTCCAGAGAGGGTACCCCGCAGTGAAGCATTGCTGAGCGCAGTGATTGCCCTGTGCCGCGCCGGTTGTGGACGAACCCTCAGCTCTTTATGGATAGCTGGTTCTTCCAACTTCCCCGAGGATGTGAAATTGGATGAACAACATATCCATCCCGGCATAAACAGCACGAGCCATGAAAACTACTCCTATTCCATTCCATCCCATGATACTGGCCGAAATAAAAAAGGTACCTCGGTGGGTTCTATGAATCCCCACGAAACCAAAACCAAGTAGTGTAAGCCTGTAAAAACATGTAAAACCCATCAACAGTGGTGCCTCTAATGCTTCACATGACTTCCACAAGCAGATATCCATCGAAAACCACTGCCCTCAAAAATCTGCACCTCAATATGTCGATCTTCCATCTCCTGGAAGGGTTGTAAAAAGGCCAACCAAAGAGCCCAATTCTTGCGGCTCTCTGTTTCTAGAGTTGGAACTCCAGTCCTCCAAGAGAAATTTACCATCATGGATTTTGATCAAACAGAAGTTGTTCCTACAAAGTTTCTGTTCATTCAAATTACTTCAAATTCATCCATGTTTTTCCACATCAGCTACCAATCGTGCTAGAAAACACCCCCACTACCAACCTTCTGCCGATGTCGCATCTGTTGCGAAAAGTCCCACCTTTTTGCCGTCAAAATAGGTGTTCAGCAGAGTGCTCACATACCTCCGCGAGGGGTCCCATGATGGTGATCATCCCATGCGATCAGTTCTCTCCAGTTTTTAGACTTTGCGAAGTGGAAAATCAGCATGTTCAATTGCTGAATAAATAGATAAGTGGCAATAAATAGATAATCTGATAATCTGATTCAATTTATCTGAAGTGGAAAATCTGATCAATCAGCGATTTCTGTGGCAATTGATCCAAGACATTTCACCGTCACCAGGACTCAGGGTGGTTTGAGAAGAGGGGAAGAGATTCCTACAATTCACCCGGCCTGGTAAACGTTTAAAAAAAAACTATGGAAAATCACCGTTTTTCATGGAACAATTCACTATAAATGGTGATTTTCCATCGATTTTTGTATGTTTACCAGAGGGTAAACGTTCACATAACTATGGAAGATCACCGTTTTTAGTGGGTAAATCAACTATTTCTATGGCAATTTTCAATAGCTATGTAACAAATTACCAGAGGTCATATCACTTTCCCGGTTTTTTTTGCCCATTGGTATTGCTTCATCCCACATTTATATCATGTCCCATTCTCCCCGGTTATATGCCACGAAATCCACATCCTAAGTACATCTCCCAAGTCCCGATCCCTCCAGGTCTTGGACGCATGTGGAAAAGCCCAAGTGTAGCCAAAGGTCTCTCGCATGGTATCTGCGATGACCAGTCCGGTCCTCGGGGACCAAGGTATGACTCAAAACCTCTCATTATTGACCCGATGCACCAGTTGATAGGTGGTAAACATCCCATCATTTTGGATGTGTCAACCATCCTTGTGGTGGTGCAGGATTTATGAACCATCCACAACCTATCAGTATTGACTCAATGATATGGAGGTGTCATTCTCATATGTTTTGGTCAATATAGTCAATTTCATATTTTGGGTCCCCACAGTATCATATTGATATTGAGCCAATCATGTTTCTTTCATTCACAGTATCATCAACCATGGTTTTTACCATCAAATATAGAGGTGTCCGGTGATTTGTTCCATTAAACCAATCCAAAACCTGGCGTTCACCTCCATTACACCTATAGGATTTCCATTCATCTATGTATCTATGACTATTAAATTATTCCGTTACACCCTGTAATACATGTGTATATATATATACATATATATGTATGTATACATACTGTGTATGAGTACATTCCATATGTACATATATATATAAACCAGTGAACCAATTATGAGGATTGATATCACCAAGCGATGGTAATTCATCTATTCATATGACTGTAATTTCTATCATTTCTATGTAATTACTATCATTATACCTATCCTATTAATAGATTACTATCATATGTACCTATCATTATTATCAATATTTACAGTTTTTGGATAGATTACTATCATTATACCTATCATTATTATCAAAAATTGTTGGATAGATTGCTGTCATTATACCTATCATTATTATCAATAATTGCAGTTTTGTAGATTACTATCATTTTACCTATCATTATTATCAATAATTACAGTTGTTGGATAGATTACTATCATTATACCTATCATTATTATCAATAATTACAGTTTTTGGACAGATTACTATCATTATACCTATCATTATTGTCAATAATTACAGTTTTTGGATAGATTACTATCATATGTACCTACTGTATCATTATTATCAATAATTACAGTTTTTGGATAGATTACTATCATATGTACCTAGCATTATTATCAATAATTACAGTTTTGGATAGATTACTATCATTATACCTATCATTATACCAAAAACTGTAATTACTATCACTGGTTGGTGGTTGACCTACCCCTCTGAAAAATATGAGTTCGTCAGTTGGGATGATGACATTCCCAATATATGGAAAGTCATTCAAAATTCCATGGTTCCAGTCACCACCAACCAGATATAGGTATAATGGGATTCAATCATACCATTATTATCCTATCATTATACCAGATCATTACTATCATTATCTGATAGTAAATACCATGATAGGATAATAATGGTGGGTAACCATTACTATTATAAACTGGACAACCAGTTGAGCTGAGACACTCGAAGTTCACAGCACGGCGAAGCAAGTGCAAACGAAGCACTTTTCCTTAGCGTAGCCTAAGGGCTGGTCGAAAGTCCCTCCCATTCTTGAGAGGTAAATTGCGGACATCAGTCCTGAAAAGAAATGTGGTCGGCAGACCTGACAGGAAAACATGATCCCAAGTGCAATGCATGGAGTGCAATTGACACAGGGGAAAGCTATGCCCGGCTCTCAGTGAATGATCGAATCCACATAGTTTACTCTTCCATGATCTTGCCAGAATCTCTCAATCTCTTCTTTCAAAGTAGTGCCAAAAGTCTGGTCAGGAATCCATGGTGGAAGGCAGTGACTCAAACAAAAGGTGCAAGCGTCTCGCATCTCAACGCGATTTGCATTCACCAGACCGGCACAGTTGGCGTCTGCATGCCAGCATCTGCCAGTCGTGGCAAAACACAGCTGGAACTGGTTCAAGTTCCAAGTCTCAGTCAAGGCGCGGTCAAGGATACCGCTGGCACGTCGTATGGTGTTTCGATCATCTTGTCGTTCTTGTTCTCGCAACTCTTGGTTGTTGTCAATGACCAACTCACGGTCAATCAAGGTGCTTCTCAATCGCCGGTTTTCTGCGTTCAACTGGCGGTTGGTGAGCTCCATATTGGTTTGGCCTCGAAGCAGTTGGGCGTTGGCATCTCTAAGAGATCTCACTTCCTCCTTCAACTGTTTGGAGACCACGTAGTGAAACAAAAGACCCAGAAGAAAGGCCAGCAAAACTATCAGCATTGAAACCCAAATTGATTGTGCTGTCGCAGTCAGTGGCGCATCATCGGCACTGCATTGGTCTTGGACCTCCAGTTTAACGGATTCAGCAGTGCAAAACGCAGTGGCCATGAAGACATACTTCAGCATAGCACCAGCGCCGCCATGGCTCAAGGAGTAGGCCTCTACAGGGACCTGGTTATTCGGTAAAACAAAGGGCTCGCCATGGGCTGCATTGGTTTCAATGTCATAGATCTCTTCCATGAAGCGCACATCTTCCGGGGTCTGGACATTCGGTGTCACGTCGACATCTGCAGAGAGCTGGGCATTCTCAAAAGTTAGGTTGGGATCAGTCACATAGGACTCCACAGTCATGTTCTCATCATCATTGGTAGCTGGAGCCTCATCATCATGTGCATCTTCCTGCTCGGTTGTATGTGGTTTGTGGTGGTTGTGTGTGATTTTTGTGGTTGTTGTGGTGAATTCATTCCTGCTTTTCTCACGTTCTGCAGCTGTCTTTTTCTTGCTAGCTTGGTACTCAGGGTCCCAAGTGAACTTGATGGAACCATGTCGCAAACGGTCGGCCAATAATTGCCGGGCAGCCATTTTTGTGAATCCATCGCCAAACTGGCGTTCTGAAGAAATCCATTTCAAAACTCCACCAACTCCTTCGACTTGTTCTCGGATGACACGAAGTTCCAAATTGGTTCTTTTGTCTGTAGCCCCATGGTTTATTGCGTCTCTGTGGTAGCTATCATACAGGGCTTTGGCATCCGTGATGAAGGTGGGGCTCAAGGTTGGTTTCGATACATCCAAGGTCTGTCGAAGAGTCGCATTTGGATTCAAAACCATATGCCAAAAACGAATCACAAATTCTGTGCTGTCGATGGCCTGTGCAGCTGATTGAACTTCTGCAGAGAGGCTTGAGCGGCACACCCGTGGCAGTCTGAAAGATCGCCAGTCCAGCACGTGGTAAGGCACTTCAGCACCTTCAAAAGCTGATTTGTGGGTCAACATTATGATGTACCCACCTTGACTCGATCCGTCGTGTCGAACTCCCAGGGCAGCATCAAACATGCATGTCAAACGAAGTTCAGGAAGTGGGCCCAACGGAGGAAACTTCAAGTGGACATCACTCTGTTGGCCTTACAAAAACGAAGAAGCCTGTTGGCCTCGATCAAAGCTGATGAAAGTCCAGTGCTCATCTCACCACTCAGCAAGGAGGTGCTCGCCTGTATGTGTGGTGATGATTGTACCGCAGGCCATTGCAAACTTCCAAGAAGACCACGAAGAGCTGTCTGCTCTTTCTCGCTGAAAGGTTGGTGGCTTTGACGTCCCTTCTCAAAGTTCAAAGGCATGATCTTTTTCAGGTATTGGTCATGGCTCACATGCCAGGTGCCATCATCATCACGTGTCATATGGGCACCGCAGTATTCGAAGGGCTCATCCTTCTGCCAAGTTCTGAAGTTGAAGGACTGCTTGAGCTCTGCTTCGGCCTTCTGGTAAGTCTCAGAGTTGGGGTTTCCACATCCCAGCATATCATCAACATGGAGCACCAGGAGGCCACATAAAACGGGTTCAGAGCCTTCAACTGCTGGTTCATAAAGTCGCCAAAAACAAGGGTCCATGGGATGTGCAATCCATCCACCATTGCGAAGTCGCCTGGTGGCTTCAAGAAACCAGCGCTTGGGTGCATCAAGTTGGCCATAGACCGGTTTGTGTAGGTACATCCGGGTGTTTTCGTCACCCCCAAGTATCCGGTTGGCATCAGCTGGTAAACGAACCCAAAGTTGGCGTTCTTGTGGTAGGCCTTGAAGAAAGGCTGTTGAAACATCAGCGCTCCAACCGCACCAGCCACAGCATGCAGAGATGCTGAGGAGCACAGATCTTCCAAGGCGAGTGCTCGCAGGTGATGCAGTGTCCAGCTTGCCCTCAAGAGCATCGGCATCAGTGTAACCTCTGACAACCAATCGGGCTTTGGCACGAGGTGTACCATCTGCATTCTTTGACCATTTAAGGAGCATTCTGCTGGACATAGTGCGGCTTGGAATCGCTTCTTTGGTGGTTTGAAAAGACCACACTCCATTGTCGAAAAACGACTTGAGTTCTTTGACTTTGGCCTGGTGGAACAGCAAACGGTCTTCCAAAGTCAGCTTTTTCTCGCTGATCTCATTCTTCGGCTGAGCTTTGCGAACTTGTCGTTGAGCATGAACTTTGGCCTTCTTGCCAACTTGCTTGGCAGTCATTGCTGAGTAAGCGTGGCATCCAAGTTCATGTCGAGTCTTGCCGTTGAGTTGGAAGACTGTGCATCCAGTCCAAGGCTTGTTGGACAGCTTGCCATGCCCATCTGAAATCTTGTCGGAGTAGTGGTTGATGCCATCGTCCGACTTGCATACCGTGACTCTCACAGGATCTAGGCAATCCAAAGGCACCGGCAAGTGTTGCAAGTCGCGGGCAGAAAGAGATCGAGGATCAAAAAGAGCTCGTCGTGGAATGGAATGATGTCGAATGAGACATCCAGCTCGAAGTTCCCAGTGGTCACGGGTCTTGTCATCCAAAGTGATGTAGCCATTCTCGAGCTTCCATCCAGGTGGTAAGGCATTGATCTCCATGTCTTCAATCTCAAAGGCAAAAGGGCTGTCTTCCAAGTTGTTGGCAGACTCATTGGATGGTGGTTCAGCATATGGTGTGGAACCATGCTCACCTGTTGGTTGTTGCTGTTCACGTCGTCGACGAAATGGTCCAAAAGACATTGTTTCTTGTTGCGCAAGGCGACGTCGATGACTTCTGAAGTCTTCATCTGTTGCAGGTTGATAGAGTGATGCAGTGATTGGATCAAGTTGTGGAACTTGTGCAGGTGGTGGCAAGGAAGGTTGATGTGTTTCTGGTAGAGTTGATTGTGATGTAGTAGGTTGTGGAGTTGGAATCTGACTCTGCTGGATTGAAGAAGTTGTCAGTAGAGAAGGTGGTTGGTGTAGTAGATCTTGTTCAATCGCTGGTCTGGGCAAATTGCTCGGTGTCATAGGGTGTTGGTTGGAAATCTCAGTGTCCATGTGTGTGGGACTTGGTTCTTGAGAAGGTTCTCCACTGCTGATCGGAATGTCTGCTGACAGCTCAGGAATTGGAACTTGGAGAGCAGTTCCATCGGCATCAACAAATCCAGGTTGTGCCGGCTCCGAAAGTCCAAGTGGAGCAGATGAAGCCTCAAATCCAGGAGGCGGACCTTGTTGATCTGAAAGTCCAAGATCAGGGGTGTCAAGGTCCTCATCTTCTTGGAGGATGGAGGGTGAGTACTCCTCGTCAGCAATTGGAGGTCTTTCGATCAGGGTTGAGTCAAGCAAACGACGGCGGTGAGCAGGTTGTTCAAGATCTGAATTGCCGTCATCAAGAACCTCTTCATCAGTGCCCACATCTTCCAAGCGTCTCTTGTTGAGGACGTTGAGATCCAAGTAGCGAGTGACACCTCGAGATCTGAGTTGCTGCACCACGTCCTTGGCAGTCTGGAAGTTGTCAGCCAGAGGCTCAGAAGACTTGCCAATCTCAGGTCGAACATGGTGAGGAGCAGCTCG
This sequence comes from Cladocopium goreaui, assembly GCA_947184155.2. NCBI lineage: Eukaryota > Dinophyceae > Suessiales > Symbiodiniaceae > Cladocopium > Cladocopium goreaui. The sequence goes on along the minus strand of CAMXCT020005668.1, from coordinate 115,879 downwards.
AAGAAGTTGAGATTTGTAGGCCAGCCAGTAAACTTTCGCTCGACCATCATCATCTTCTCCTCTCATGAGGATGGTGGCAGGCCCTTTCCATCGGATTTTCACCAAGTCAGCATTGCGGCTGTCTCGCCAGAAGAAACACTTCTGTCCAGGGTTGAGTGCAATGTTGTTGCCAGCGTATTTGCGCAGCAGTGCGCGTCGAAGCTTTTGGTCCACATCTGCTTGGACAATGGCCATCTTTGCAGTGGCTCGCCTGGAGAGCTCGTCTTCAAAGGTACCTCCAAGGTGTACTGGGGTCAAAGAAGATCCAAGAAGCTCGCCAGGAAAATCAGGAGATTGGCCAAGTACCCATTGAGCAGGTGAAAAGCCAGAAGTGGATGGTGAGTTGTTGAGCTGAGGCACCACGTAGCTCAGGGCTTGTCGCACAGCAGTGGCACCAGTCATTCCAAAGTCTACCAAGTAGATCTCCAGTGCTTTCCTCAAAACTGAGTGCCTTCTTTCAACTAAGGACAGTTGTTCATGTGCCTCTCCAGCAGCAACAACATGATGAAATGAATGCTCATCAGTCCAGGCCTCAAATTCACGGCCAAGCCATCCACGACCTTCATCTGTGACCAGTCTGGTCATGGGACCAAAGTGAGAGATCCAACATCGCTCAAGGGCCAAGATGTAGTCCTCGGCTTTCTCGCTGTTCACAACTTGGGCAGCTTGAAACTTGGTGCCCTCATCAACCATGGAAAGAATTGGAATCTTGTTGTCACCGGTTTTCAGCCAAAAAACATCGGCTTGAACACTTTGGTTGAACTTGCAAATCACCTTCGAGGATGCAGGTGCCACTTGGTTGGGTTTTCGATATCTAAGGCAAGAGTGGCACTGGAATGTTCTGGCAACAGCAAGAACAGCTTCAGAAGCACCTCTGGATTCAAGCATCTCAACCAGTGAAGTCGGTGAAGGATGTCCAAGGTTACGGTGAAGACGCTGCACAGTCCGCACAGCTTCACCATGGTTTTCTGTCATCAGTTGAATCAATTTGCCTTGGACAGCTTTGACTTCATCCACAGCGTTCACATCTTCCCAGCAATGAGGAACTTCAGGAACTGCAAGGGCTGACGCAAGGACAGCTGAGAGCGCAGGCTGGTAGTCCTCCATATAGCTGGTTCTTGAGCGCCCGGTGCCAGGGAAGGTTCCCTCCAGCTTGCAGTGGTAGTGATCTCCTTCACATCGAAGGTTCATGGCTTGTGACATTGCAGACTTGGTTGTCAGAAGTCCAGTGGTTTTGCGAACAGGGCGCCAAACACCATCATGGTCAAGGCAGCATGCGCCGTATCGGCATTGGTCAAAGATGGCATAGAGGCCAGGCAAGGTCGCCAGGGCCTTGGTGTGCCAAGACAAGGCGCCATCTGGTTGTTCAAGGTGGGCATGTCGGCCCTCATTCAGCTGCTTCAGGTAGATCTTGCGGCAAAACCGAAGATGGCAGTCATGATGGAGCTGTCGTTGTTGGGTCAGCAACTCCTTCTTCTCATCAGTGGTGGCATTGATCGCTTGCATACGACTCCAGAGTCCACATCGAGGAGCCAGGAACACTTCGTCGGGAAGCACTTCATCCATGAGTTGTAGAAAAGCAGTTCTGTGACTGGCAATGTCAAAGTCCCAGCCGGTGTCATATCCAAAGACCTGAACATCACAGCCAAGAGCTTCAGCCAGTTGTGAAGTGCGAGACGCACCTGCATAGACTTCCCAAACGATTCGTGGTCGAGGTTGGCTTTGATGGAGTTCCTTGGTGATGCAAGCATTGACTCGATTTTCCTCAGAGGTCATGGCATTCTCAAACATCTTCCAGTGCTTGTTCAAGACGGCTCGAGAGCCAGGTTCAGGTGGAGCAGAGTGCTCGCCTGCAGTCATGGCACCTTCTTCCTTCTCGTAGACGGTCAGGTCCACAGCATCTCCCATTGGTGGGTCCATTGTCGGCTCGTTGAGCTTGAGGTCAAAGTAGGGGACCTGGTCTGCAAGTTCAGTCTCAAAGTCCTCCGTCAGAGAAAGAAGGTATTCACCATGTCTGCCAAGCGTTATTGGTCGCCAGGGGCAGCCTTCAAACATCATTCTTTGGTTCTTGAAGTCGATGATGATGCCAAGGGCTTCGATGATGGGTCTTCCCATCAGCATTGGTGTCTCACCCTTGATGATGAAGGCCTGGCAAAATCCAAAGTTGTTGTTGACAAAGATTGGAACTCTGGCAACCCAATGGCTCGTGGTGGAATGGTCACCACCGAAATGAAAAGTTCTGGAAGTGCGTCGCATCTCAATGGTCTCAGTGGGGAAGCCAAGGTCTTTCAGGTGGGCAATGTAGCGCTCAAAGGGTCCTGAACATCAAGGTATGCATCAAGGTATGCAGCATATGCTTCATCATAGGTGTCAACGTCAAACTCGGCAAGGGTCTCTGCATCGTCAGCGTTGTAGTTCCCCTCACCTTCATAGCACGCAGCATTGGAGTCAAAGTAGTCTTCGGTCCAACTTTCATCAAAAGCCTCGTACTCAGTAGCTGCATAGCCATCATCGTACTCGTAGTAGCCATCATCATAGGCATCTGTGTCATCGTAGGTCTCATCATCCTGGGCTGCAAAGGCCTTATTTCTGAAGAAGCGGCCAGCACCAGGTCGTCGATCATCTCGGTTCACAGCAGATCGATGATCTTGCCCGAGGATGATGAACAAGGCTTCTTGGACACGAAGTTTCTCAAGCTTCGGAGCCTGAGACAACACCAATTGGTATTGTTCCTTTGTAAGGTTGGCTCTTCTCAGCAGCAGCCAGCCTTGTATCTGATCAGGAAGTTTGACTCCATGCTCAGCGACTTTGCGATACTTCTCATCGTGCTCCGTGCAGTAGGAGAGGAGCGAGGTTCCAGGTTTGCGGGTCAGGTTGAAGTAATTGTCAAAGTCCTGAGGCATACGGACTCGATTGTCATACTGAAATGCACCGTCCAGCAATGCAATCACAGCGTCAAAGGATGAAGCCTCATCGATCTTGGTCACATCAAAGCTTTCAACAAGCTTCCAAGCTGTGCCCTGCAAAGATCCGATGATGTTGAGCACGGACTCCACAGCTCTCTTCTGCAACTTCATCTTCAGGTGGTAGATGTGGATACGTTTTCTCCACTCCTGGTAAGAGCTGGGAGATCCATCAAACATCGGAATGAAGGAGTCCTTCGTGAAGTTGGAGTCCAGCGTGGTTGAACCTGAGCTCGACATAGTTCAAGAGGCAAGGCGCAGATGGCACAAGCTCGAAGAGATACTGCCAGTGCAGGTCAAAACCAGTGAAGGGCTCAGCAAGGACAAAGATCTCGCCAAGGAGCACAGTGCAAGGTTCAAAGAGCTCGTCAAGGTCAAAGAGCTCGTCAGAGAGCACAGTGCAAAAGAACAGCTTAATCTCGGAAGTCAAGAACGTTGAATAGAGCAGGAAGATCTGGCAATGGTAGTGGTGGTTCAGTGGAATGTTCAAGTTGAAGTGGAGTGCGCAGTGGGGATTGAAACAAAGCTCCGCTGACCAGTATAAACTGGACAACCAGTTGAGCTGAGACACTCGAAGTTCACAGCACGGCGAAGCAAGTGCAAACGAAGCACTTTTCCTTAGCGTAGCCTAAGGGCTGGTCGAAAGTCCCTCCCATTCTTGAGAGGTAAATTGCGGACATCAGTCCTGAAAAGAAATGTGGTCGGCAGACCTGACAGGAAAACATGATCCCAAGTGCAATGCATGGAGTGCAATTGACAACTATCATTATACCATGGATAGTAAATCATTATACCATGATAGTAATGGTGGGTAACCAGCTATGGAAAACCACCATTTTTAATGGGTAAATCAACTATAAATGTGCCATTTTCAATAGCTATTTTGACATAACCAGAGGGTAAACCTCCATTTTCCTATGGTTTTCCTATGGTTTTCCCTAAAAATGGTGGGTAACCATTATCATTATACCCGCCAACCAGATCATTTTTATGTCCCAAAAAAGGGTGTTTCCTGTGATGCCCCACATGGCATCGCCACTGGTGATGTGTTCCATGGCCTCGGCCGTGCAGCAGTGCAGACTCCCAAGGTGTCTGACATGGGAGATGGGGAAATCATGGGAAAATCACGGGAAGATGGCTCAGAAATCCCAAGTTTACATGGGAACATCTGAGAAAATGATCCGAAAAGATGGGAAAAGATGGGGAAATCATTGAAATCCATGGAGGTTTCGTTCAAGAACATCATCCTGCTGGGAAAATCTCCATTGAACAAAATCATGGTGGATTTTCCCGGATTCGGAGCTGATTGCTGGGCCTCAAATTCTGCATCTGTTTGGCGCTGGTGAAGAACATTGTGAGATGAAGAACATGCAAAATGGGCAAATAAGTGGCGATCACAGCCAACTCTTCCTGAGCTAGATACATTTGGAGGGGAAGCTGGTGAAATTTCGGTAAAATGCCAAATGAACCCCACAAAAGCTGGCGTTTTGATCCTCTAGGATCCGCTAACCCTCGGCTCTCGACCAGGTTTTTGTAGACGTCCGGAAAAGCTCCCACCTGATTTGAAACGAGCCATTTATATGAGGAATCGATGGATAAAAATGGAGAAAAATGGATTTATTGGAGGAATTCACCATGAAATGAGATTTACCATGGAAAAAATGGAGATATGCTTTCTCCTTGATGGCTTCCCCCAAATTGCACTGGTCACCCTCTTTATTTGGGTTTGGTACCTGAAAATTCCAGGGGATGAAAACACCGTTGATGCGTAATCCGATAATTTTTCCCCTATTAAAATTGCCATGAATTTGGTGGTATACCCCGTTTTCAGACACACTCATGTGGGATCATGTTTGATACTTAACCCCTCATGTTTGTAATGTCCTGATTTTCCATGATTGAATCTCAAATTAGTTACCAGAAAAAAAACATGGTTTAACGGTTTCGCCCAAAAGATTTGTTCAGTTTCTCCCCAAATTGATGTTCATTGATGTTCCTTGTACATCCCATTAATCCATGATATCTCCATTATTCCATAGTTGTGGTTCAGGTTTTGCAAAATCCGGCCTTGACCTTTGACATCCCAATTATGAACTAACTTAAAATTCAACAATAGATCCTCATTTAAAATCATGTTTACTTTCAAGTAGATGAAAAAATCCATGAACATCCTGAAAAATCAGCATTTTTCATAGGATCGGCCTCTAGGAGCAACCACTTGTCCAAGGCAGTTTGGTCCTGCCCCTGGAAACGCACCTCATACCTGCGCGAAGCTGGGCGCGCCGCAAGGCGGCACGCGCAAGGCGGCACGAAAGGGATGAGAATGGGAGAAGAATGGGAGAGATATACTATATAATACTCTATATAAAGTATATTATATTATATTATAGTATAGTATGATACATATATTGGCAAGGTGATGATCTTCTATCTTCAAGATCTATTAATTCTTAAATCATCTGAATATCCCAATGGACTATTTGACTATCCATTCAACCAAATGATCATTGTGATTTAAGATGATTCAAGATCAGTCGCTGGGTTTTAGCCTCTGTTTGCTATGGAACATCATGAAAATCCTCGGTAAATCATCGAAATCATCCCATTTCTACAGCTTTGGCCAAGCCCTCCAGTGAATTGAATGAGTGAATAAAGACCCCATGAATACTAGTTCGTTATATCTACCATAAACCATGGTTAAATAATGTTAAATCACTTTTCTAAGATTTCTAAGGCAACTAAACGCGATTTCGACTGGGGGCCCCATCCTGTATGATTGGAAACATACCTGGCGATATCTCATCCCATCTTGGGGCTGCGGGCACTTATAGTACATGGGAAAAAAACCTCCGCCCAGTTCGATGAATGGAATATCCTCACTGAGATTCATGGGATTTATATATATATGGATTTATGGCTTTTGGATGCTAAAAAGGATGCGAAAAAATACCACGATCATCCGAAGATTTACTGGGCTTCATAGTTGTTGATTTACCCACCAAACAAAATGGTGATACGGTGGATGGGCCAGCGAAATCCTGCGCCACCAAAAGGATGGTTGAAACCCATCCAAAATAATGGGATGTTTACCACCTATCAACTGGTGATTCGGATTTCGCTGGCCCATCCACAGTATTTCCTGTAGCAAATTGTTACCCTCTGGTAAACATACAGTTTAAGCTATTGAAAATGGCCATAGAAATCATTGATTTACCCAGCTATAAAATGGTGGATCTTTCCATAGTCTTTTGTGTGTTTACCAGAGGGTAAACTTCCATTTTCCTATGGTTTTCCTATGGTTATACTACTATAATCCCAGTGCAAACTCTTCGTTGAATCCCATCCCATGAATCCTTGGATGACGACTTCGATCGTTGGATCGTCGGGGCACAGGTCTTTGGTGGCTTCGATGATGGGCATATCCTGGTGCCGCAGTTGAAGTTGCTGCCCGGCCAAAAGTTGACTGCTGTTCGTACTGTAAGATATATGAAATGTATTAGTAGATATACTATGTGGTAACTATATTTATATGATATATATATATGTGTGTGAATATGAGATAACAGGCAAAATACTATAATACAATATAAGTAGTCCACTTTTGGTGACCCCAAAGTAAATGTATTTTAAAGTAAGATGTGAATATACAATATAATATAATGGTGTTATATGGTAAATTACAGTAAATTGATGGATTTATTCATGTGTTTTCCCCAGAAAACAGAAAACCGATTGAATTTCACAAGGAGCTGTCCCGATCTCAAGCTGTCCCGCCGCCTGCTTCTCCTTCCGGAAGGTAGCTTCTTCGGCTCGCTTCACGATGTACCTTTTTCGATGGGATCCGGGTATATAAATTGCAATGACTCACTAACCTGAAATAAGGCTATATTGGGATGATTTCCATTACTAATCATGATTCCAGGGCTCGGGAGAACACTCGAAAGCGGAAAGAAACGTAAGCCGTAAGACATTCTCCAAGAAATAAGGGGGGGTCCTGCGAAATTCTCTCGAAATTTGGAGCCCCAAATCCATCAACAAAATCCCATAGGTCAGAATGATACGAATATCATCTTCCTTCCAATTGGCAATTTAGAGTGTAACCTGGAGAAGCCCATTCCAGCCAGGACAATTCAAAGGAAAGGCGGCAAACTGGTCAAATTCACGTTCCTTCACTTTCCCATCAATTGTCAGTGAATACCCTGTCATTTGGGATCTTGCGAACAATCATGGTCACAAATCATCCCTTTCGCGCTTCCGAAAAAGTGAAGAAAATGGAGAGTCCGATTTCGACCTCAAGATCCCATAGTAGATTTTCATGAAAACCATGGGATCTTCCTGGATTTCGACACAAAAAAAATGGAAAAATCCCATGGTTTTTGAAGGTGGAAAATCCCATGGACTGAAACCTCATTTTTTCCAATGAAAATGGCTATGGAGAACCGCAGCATTTTTCCATGTCCATGTCGGGGTCGATACCTCGAAATATCATCCGCCATCAGCTTCACCTCGCTCTTGAGTGTCTTTAACATAGATGGGTTCGGAATATGGAGAACAAGAATCTTTAGATAGATGGGTTATTCCATGTTATTCCCATCTGTTTTTACATGCTCCACATTTTCTTGGTATAAACAAATGGCTGAAACATGATGGGAAAGCATTTTTCATGGTACCCTAAACCCTCTTTTTTATGAAACAAAGCCATGAGGCTGAAATTATGGCTGTTACAGGCCATTTCTGCAGACTGTATCATCCATCTGCTCTTGGGAAAAGCCAACTCAAAAATGGTCTGCGTTCCATACCACTTTGGTCTTGCGCGGCTGCTGTGTCACGACCTAGCGGCACGATGTCGGCCTTTTTTTTCAAGGCTTGATCCCCATCAGGAGATGGTTGTCTTCCAATGGGAAAGTTACTGTAGTTGATCTAAGTTCCAGTGTCATTTCATGTGTTGTTTCCAATTTTTCTATCAGTATGTTTTCCAGTATGTTGGTGTTCCTGGAAAACTCAGTCATTTTCCTTTCCGATATATCGGCTATGTATGTATGTATGTATGTATATATATATACATATCCCAATTATTTTTAAAATACTCAGTATTTTCCCACTTCTGATATGTTTTCCAAATATGTTACTTGTCTTACAAAATCTGTTTTCCAACGATGTTTTCCATATGTGGAGGTTTCCTAAAATCCGGGGAGCCCCAGTCATCCAGCTGGGCCAACCCCATGGCTAAACCCCCCAGTGATTTCTCAATGGATTGGTTGGAAAATGCACAGGAAACCCCGATTTTTTCAGGGGAATATCCATGGTTTCCTTTAGATTTCCCACCAATTGAAACATCAAATATAGCAATCTATTTCCATATATTTCCATATATGTCCATATATTTCCCATAAAATAGCCATATTTCAGGTGAAATTCCATGTATTTCCATTGAATTTCCAACGTTTTCCACCGTGGCCTTCGCCGGAACCGGTTGGGATAAAAGGCGCCTGCCACTCGTCGGGTCTCAGCTGTTTGCCATTTGGCGCGCGGATCAGAAGGGCAAGGACCTGAAAAGACCGTCGTAGCATGGAAAAATGGGGGCTTTACCCTCTGGTAATTTGTTACATAATGTTACATAGCTATTGAAAATGGCCATAGACTATACTGATTTAACATAGTTAATCACCATAGTTAATCACCATAGTCAATAACCTACTAGGGTTTTAGGTGGCTTTTACTGGAAAACTGGGGGCTATGGCACCAGTTGGTTTCGAAGTGGCTTAATGGGTCATCAAAAATGGTGATAGAAGTATATACTGGTTGTGATAAATGGTGGAGAAATCGAATTCTTCCTTTTTCTGAATCTATGGAACATCATAGTTATATAAATGATGGAGAAATCCTATATCATAGTTATATAAATCGAATTTATGCACCATCACTCTAAGTAAGCATTTATATAACTTATATAACTATGATATAGGATTTAGTTGATTTAGCTATGACTCACTGTCCGTTTCACCGTTTCGTTCTCAAACATTCATTGTAAATCGGGATGGTTTCATCTCAATCAATAATGATGACCAAAGGAAACCAAAAGGGAAACTAACATAACCTGATCTTGATGGTTGCTGTCATGTAATCATCATCATCATCACCACCATCATCATCATTATCAAGATGGCTATGTTTCATCATACAAATCTTCAAATGGTTCAAAAACCAGCTAAAAAATCAATACCCTCTGGTTATGACTAACAGTTCGCCATGGTTAAGCCATGGCCCTAATCGAAATAGATGGTTTGCCGTTCTCAAAAATGGTGGATCTTTCCATGGCTAAACAACCAGAGGCTGAAAAGTCACCTGCTCCAACTCTCCGGTCCTCTATGGCTGGCTATGAAAAAACCGATGGTAAAAATCATCCCTTAAAGCCCGGTTCACTCACTTCACCAGCCTCCAAATCATCATCAAAAGTCCCTTTCGTCGCCTTGGTCAATGTTGGAACCGCCTTCATTTGGTAAACCCCAGAGGTAGTTTGGTTGGACACACAAAAAACACCCAACAGTTGGTCCAAAGGGCAAAAGAAACTATGATTTTGTGCCCCCCACAGTCATGAATTGATTTATAAGCCTAGTAACTATAGATATATACATCATAGATCTATCTACCATAATCCCTGGTGAAATTGCAGCTATTTTCACCTTAAGTTTTTCAGGAAACAGCCCAGGTTCTTGGCAATCGGACCACCGGCAGGAGGAAAGGGTGAAGGTCGCCCCCAATCTGCCCATCAGGCGGTTGGTCAAGTTTCCAGGCACTGTACCCGGCCTGGTAAACATACAACATAGCTATTGAACATGGCCCAGTCGAAATAGTGAGTTTTCCCATTGAAAACGGGGATTTTCCATAGTTGTGTTAGTTTACCAGAGGGTAGATTTGAAGATCTGCAGTATCTACTGTTTCTGTTTACTGTTTCTGGGGATCAAAACCTATGAAATACCATATTTTCGGGTGATGAAGCTCCACTCCGTCAATTTTGCTGTGCACAAAGTGCCAGGCTTTTGAGCCCAGTCTGTTCCAGCCTTCCTCCATTCATCCTTGTCTAAGATGTCGTATCCGCTAGCCTTGGTGTTTGCTGAAGTAAGTCTCAAGATCCCAAATGATTTGGGTTGCTTTCATAAACCACCTTTAAGGGTGCCTATGCTCTATGCATCTGTATCATCTGTTGGAATTGTCTTTGAGTCTTAGAGGTGTTGGTTTCCGGAAGTTTGACAACATGTCCACACTTCATCATTCCCAGGGGTGCCACGGTCAGCACATGGTTTGTGGGTCATGGTCATCCATCGCATAATGGGAATCCAAAGATAACGGCTATGCAAATCCCTTTTAATAGATTGATGACCATAACAGAAAACTGGTGTGATCCAATTCACCTCTTGACTATAGTCGGTTGTATGTATGTATATATATATATATACATACATATATATATATACTGTACATAGGATATATATATAATATATATATATATGCATATACATATGTATATCTCTATAAATATCCCAGTAAACCACCATTTTGGTCGCTTCAATCCAACTCAAACGACCATGGTTCGCACATGGTTCGCGCGCGCCTGAAGAACTCGAAGGAAAGGCTCCAACTGTTGAGGCATAGACTTCACCTCTGGCCCCATGGAATCCACGGATTTTTCAGGGATGGATTTTTTGCCCCCCTTTTAAGGATTGGTTGGAAAAAACCCAATCCAATTAATACATGTGTACATATGTATTTTTATATATATATCATAAATATATTATATTATACTGCACATATATATATATATGTATAGTATTTATATAGTATATAGTGTATGTATATATATATAGTGTATAGGATATCTCCAGTTTTATACATGTATACATATCTACTATACGGCCAAGTGGTAGGTTTCAACGCCTCAAGGACCTTGGAGATCAAGGACTTCAGGGCGTCTACCTGGCGGGAAAAACCATCTGCTGTGCACCTGAAGAATAGATTGGAAGATTGTGGGAATAACATTATTCTAACAAGTTAATCTTCCAAATTATAATAAGATATATGAATATCAATATAACAATACATTATTCTATAATTAATCTTCCCATAATATAATATAATTATTATAACATAATATTATGGGTATATAACATGATATAACTTATATATTGGATTTCAAAATATTCTAAATATACCATAGAATAGTGATAAATGGGATCTAAACCCCCGCATTTACCATCATTTCAATGAGGAAGCATATATCAGATTACAAGGAGCTCCAACTACGATTTTTTGTGGTTTCCAAATTCGGAACACCAAAACGCCATGGCTAATGCTTTACCATCATTTTCCTCATCAGAGAGCCAGATACATTTAGCAGTGCTACTTTTGCCTCTCTCGTTTCATTGGTTGGTTAAGAACGGGATTCCCATAACGGATATATAGTGATAATCCCCAATATACTGGATAGTATACCATCTGGTTATTTGTTACATAGCCATGGAAAGATCCACCCATTTTTACGAACGGTAAACCATCTATAAATGGACCATTTCCCATGGCTATGTTAAATAGCCAGAGGGTAATCAATCCCCAACAAAAACTGGATAGTATAATCTCCTACAATCATCAAGCAACAGGGGTTTCGAACACTGCTCAATTGCTTCTTGAAGCAAAAATTCTGAGACAAAACCCAGCTGACGGCTGACAACTGCCCATAGCACCTTTGCAGCCGCCACCTGCAGAATTTCATCCCGTGGAGAAAACAAGTGCTTGGAACAAAACAACCATGTTGGATAGCTGTGTTTGAATGACAGTTTATGTCCACTGTTCCATACTTAGAGGATCACAAAAAAGGGATCAGTGGTTAATCATAGATAGTTCACCTATTTATACATGGGATACCCCACGAATTGAGATCAAACTTGCTCCGTGCGAGGCGATCGTTACGGGGAGTTTCCATGGCACGATTTAAGGGTGTGTCTGAAGATGTGGTATGTATAGTACCGTATAATATACATCTAATATACATCCAATATACATCCAATAGACATCTAATAGACATATATGGATATTATATAATATGTATGGTTAATAGTGGTGAATAACCCATAAATGTCCATCTTGCGAATGAGAGAAAAATTTGAATGAACATGATCATTCTCCGGCAGCCATGGGTAGCCTATTTTCAGACAACCCCATAATTGTTTACCAGGGGGGGTACTGGTGTAAAACCGAGCTTTACGAAATCGTTGAAACCCCCAGCCTCAACTCCCTCATCAAGGCTCACTGCCTGACCAACTGCAGCTCAACAGCTTCTGACTCTTCTGATACAAACCAGAAAAGGATACCCTCTGGTAAACTAACATAACTATGGAAAATCACCATTTTCAATGGGTAAATCCACTATTTCTATGGCCATTTTCAATAGCTATGTAACAAATTACCAGGGTAATTTTACTCAATTATTCTACTAGGATTTTACGTTTTCATCTTTTTGGAGGTTCTCCACTACCCGCCCCAGGTGAGTTTTCCACTGGCGTGGAAAACCGTCAGTGGCTCCCCATTTTATATTGGCAATATCTCTGAAAGCATAGCTCCGAAACCCTCTCTTTTCACCGCTGCATAGTTTAAAACATGTCTGAAAAACAGCAGGTATATGAATGTTCATCCAAAAACCTATGATACCCCCAAATCATCCAAAATTATATACCAGACCATTTTAGTACTGAAACTGTGACTTGGGGAATCCTCATTTTAAGAACCCCGGCATCTCATAGGTTTGATTGGTCGACCAATCTCTGCACCTTCAACACTTGTCTTTGAGCACCTGAGGCAGATCACAGGTGCCCTGGCAGAGCTACGCACCCTCTGGTGTCAACAAACATGGCTGAATCCCGACCAAAAATGGCTTGAAAATTCCAACTTTACAGAAAATCTGGGAATAGATGGGAAATCATCTATCAATGGAGGCTTAGATAGCTGGGAAAAACATCTATAAACGGGGAAATCCTCAAAGTAAATGGAGGATTTTCCAGCAAACAATATGTTCCTGAGGGTAAGGAGTTTTTTTGGCCCACCTGTTTCTCACCAAGCTGCACAATCTCAATATATGTCTTCTAAAACCCATGCCGTACCTACATGCCAACTTTGGGAATACATGTTTTGGTTCTACACCACTGTGGGTGTGTGAAGCCTTAAATCTTTGCATTACTCTTATTTACGTTGGAACCATTTCGTTGATGATATTATACCCAGTAAACATGTTCTTTTGGCAAATAAGTTTTTCTGGTTAATAAGCGATAGCCATCCATCTTCTTTATCTCATGCCCTTTTGCCAGTTCCTCCCCATTCTAACTATTCACTATTAATTATCCCCATTCAATGTTGTTCTTGTTGTCAATATCCCCCTACCCTCTGGTAATTTAACGTAGCTATGGAAAGCCGGCATTCTTAAGAATGGTAAATCATCATAAATCATATATAGAAATGGGCCATGGCTTCCAGTTCGCAAACTCTTAAATAACCAGAGGCTAATTCCCATGAATCCCCCATTTTCTAGTTGGAAAAAAACCACTGTAAAACCATCATTTATCCATTATGGATGGTTATATCTCCATTTCATTATCCCCATGAAATATCCCATCAAAATGATTTTCTTGCATGTAAAACCATCATTCTCCCTATTAAAACCACCATTTTCTTGGTTATATCCTCCATTTATCACCTATTGTTGTTGGTGAAATTCCATACTACCATTAAGTCCCATGTTATCCCCATTAATTCGAATAAATGATAAAATATTATCCCATATTATCCCCATGATTGAGTCCCATTACCCTCTGGTAATTTAACATTGCTATGGAAAATCACCATTTATAATAGGCAAATGATCTACCAATTGGTAATTTTCCATAGCTATGTTAGTTTTCCGGAGTCCCGAAAAAAGTCCCATTCAGTCCCACATAAAATCCCAATCAGATCCCAATAAATGGGGATGGGTCAAAACCCTGGTACCTAGTGAACCCCAAAATAGCTGGTAAATGGATGTTCATCCCACTAAAAATGTATCTATAGGTATTGACCCATACCCAAATCATTCCTCCCGCGCCAAGGCACGCAACCTCCGCCCGCGCGAGACACGGACTTTCCGGACACCCGCCAAGGCCGCGCTGAGGGCGCCGGCTTGCCAAAGGCCGACACCACTGGCCGATATCCTTCCTGGAAATGGAGGGTTTTCAGCAACAGACATGAGATTTTTTCCTGGGATATACTGGATATCCGCATTTACATAGATGTATAATATATATAATGTACATATATAAAGATATATTCATACATATACAAGTACCTCGGATTGTTGGAATTCTATTCATTTACATCTGGCATACATTTATTCTGCAAAATCGTTTGTAGGTGACGTTCCGTTTTGGTTCTTTAACCAATTGTCCAGCGGAAATATGTTTAAAAAAATGATCGGAAAGTCAGCATTGTCATGTGGGCATTTGATAAATTGAGGGCGGAAAAAATAAATACCCTCTGGTAATTTAACATAGCTATTGAAAATGACCATTTATAGTGGATTTTCCCATTGAAAATGGCGATTCTCCATAGTTATGTAAACGTTTACCAGAGGGTAAAATAGGCGGACTACTGGGATCCCTGATACTAAAAAACACTCATAGCATGTTCAGTGTTGGCCTCCCATTAATCTTTACATCCACTGACGGACAACCCTAGCTGTATCCTATGTTCGGATTACACTGAATATGGCCCTTTTACCACCCCCCCATTTTTGTAGGTTATCTTCCCCTGTGGGTTGGTTGAACCCTATATCATTGGATTGCATAAGGATTAAACACAACTGTTGATAGTTAAAACATGTTAGAAACATGTTGTCCCAGATTATCTTCAATCATCTTATTTGATGGCGGTTACAAGGTAGTGCCCCGCAGTTTACGTTTGCTGGTTTAAAGCCCTTATTCACTGTATCTATATGCCATAAACTGCCAGTCCGATGGGTAGATCCCCCAATGTCCATCCCATGGTATAGATGGCCCATAGAAATAGATGGTTTACCGTTCTTAATCATGGTGGATCTTTCCATGGCTATCTTAAATAACCAGATGGAAATTTGTAATTCTAAATCTCTGAATATCTAGATGCAATCCCATTAGAATTATATAGAATGTGGGACAGCTGAATGAAAGATGATTCAGTTCTACCTATCTGAATCGAATTGCCCTCCCCCAAATTGACATAGACCCTGCCATGAATCAAGGCTCGGAAGATTCGTTTCCAGTAAAATTGGCCGTTTTCAGGATCTATGTTAAATAACCAGAGGGTACATCCAATTACATTACCCATTATGTGTTCAAATCAATTTGCCATTCAATTCATTCGATCCCATCATATCCCCCGTATATATTATATCCTAATATGTTCACATATCCCCAGTAGAACAGATCCCCATTGCCTGATGTCCATATTGGAGAAATGTTGCCCAATTTTCCATGTTAGATCTCCCCGTTGTGCTGGTACAAACCCCCATGGCCTGACGGCCGAGGTCGTAGGCGTTCGGAGAAAGCAGAGCGAAGCCGAGAGCTTCGAGCCTGGCGCCGTTGATCGTGAACGGGGAAAACCTCAGCATAACTCATGAACAGGGATTGAAATCATAATCTGGGTGGATTTATGACTCTCTCTATGTATGTAATATATATATATAATTATATATATATGATATGTATAACTGTAATAGGGATCAATATCATAACTAATGAACAGGGCTTGGTTAATGGCCGGTTTTGGAATTGTTGCACTTCAAAAAAGTATTGGTTGGAGATGAAATTTCCCCTTGTTGGGTGAGGTGAAGAATTAGGCCTTTACCAACCCCTAGTAAGGATTGATATAGTCAATCATAAATATTCATGGAGATTGCGTAACTGCAGTAATAGCTTTGTTTAGGATGCATAAATTGCATAACTATATTCTGGTTGGTGGTTTCAACCTCTCTGGAAAAAAATCGTCAGTTGGGATGATTATTCCCAATATACGGAAAAATCAAAAATGTTCCAAACCACCAACCAGAAAATGTTTACCATCCATTTGCAGAGAATGTTCAATGTTTGTCCATCTTATGTTTGCAGTTCTTGTGGGCGGTTGATGTTTTTCCAGAAGATATTGGCGAGAAATGCCAATGATCGGTGGCTTATATCCAAACATTTCTTTGTGACATAGTTGTGCATATTGAGCTTTTGAGAACATGCTGAAAAAAAGGAAACTTTGAAGCATGAGGACTAACCCTCTGGTAAACGTTTACATAACTATGGAAAGATCCACCCATTTTATAGCTGGGAAAACTCACTATTTCGACTGGGCCATGGCTTCAATAGCTATTTTGACATAACCAGAGGGAAAACCTCCATTTTCCTATGGTTTTCCTATGGTTTTCCAGTGAAAAGCCCCTTTTGTTAAATCCCCATATGATCCCATCATAAGTCGCCCTGCTAGTTGACTATCAGGAAATAGGATCATTTTCAGTTCGGTGTACATTGAGATTAACCTGTTTACTACAATGTGGGGCCCCCCAGTGATGTGAACGTTGGTTAACAAAAACCCCATGAATACTATAGTTATTTGCGTACCATAAACCATAGTTATAGTTGTTTACTACTTGGAGGATCATCCCACTTCGTAATGCTTTTAATCGCCATAGCGATAACCCATTTATTTTTGTGGGATAACTCTATGGGATAAGGGACTTCCAGCTCTGTGGGACTTCCTGATGACTATGGAGGTTTCCCATGGATGGTTTGATACAAAATCTATGATAAACCAATGGATAAACCAATGGATAAACCAATGGATAAACCAAATAAAAACAATGATAAACCTAATCAAATCAACTGGTTGAGTACCAAAAACCACCTGGAATCCACCTGGAATCCATCAAAAAAATCCACCTAAAATCAAGTGAAATCCAGGGCCTGCCCCAGCGCTGGAGCAACCGGAGTGACCGGGGTGATTGCCGGCAGGTCCATGACCTCAGAGTGCACAGAGATTTCCAAAAATCCCTCAGTTGGTGCCATTTTTGATGGGGAAAATATGGCAAAAAATGGGAAAAAATGACGTTCGATGCCATGGAAGTTAGGTTTTCAATAGAGAAACTCAGGTTCGAAAAAAACAAAAAAAACGATTGCCCTTTACGAGTGATTTTTATGATTCTAAATGGGGTGATCATGAACCATTTTTACGGGGTGACTTGCTGATAACTGGGTATCAATCAGGCCATAACTTTCATGAACCATGGAACTTAGGGATACCATGGATAGGGAAACCAAACCTCCAGACTCCTGGTAAGCCATCGATGGGCACTTTTGGCCACTTTTGACAAGGCTTTGAGGCTTTGACATGACATTGCTCGTCTCAATTGGATTGAAATCGTCTCTGGAAAGCCATGACTGTTCCAGTTCGCCTATGTTTCAGCCATGGCCATTGAAAGTTCATTGAATTTCCCATGGAAAAATGCATGGTGGATCTTTCCAATCTTTCTTCATCGTTTTTTGTGAAAATGTTTACCAGGCCGGGTATCCCCTTCCAGCTAACAAAATCATGATTTTCCCAGATGTTCCCAGATTCAATGGATTGGTTTAAGGGAAATTTTACAGGAAAACCCCATAGTTAATGGGAAAATAACTCTGGTTTCCGGTTTTTCGATTTTCCCGTGAAAACCAATCCATTGACAGATGTTCCCAGTGGTCCAACCGCCAGTTTTTTCAGTTTATAGGGCATCCCTCAACTGCGTCAACGTCCAGCCTCCATCATCCCGTTCCGTTGATGCAGAAAATGCAGAAAGCTGAGAGCCAAAATTCCCGGTCATTACTCCATGGATCATGGATGATGATCATCCCACAATATATCAAGGGACATCAAGGGTATATATATATATATTGCTCTATGGTACAGTAGTATAATAATAATAACAATGATCATATTCCTCTATGATTCCCATGACCATCGGTAGGATTAAATCCTTGAAATCAACCAACTGGGAAGTCTGGAAAAGCCCCGTCTCAGATCTGGGAACGCTGAAAATACGCACGGCAGCACTGAGAACAAGGTCGACTCTTCTCGAAAATTGGCACATCAAAATCGTTAAAGCATCTCTGACAGGTGTCTATTCTGAATATTAATGAATCCCACTGAATGCCCTCTGATAATCTGAGGTGGCAATGGAAAAACCCACCACAAAATCATTGATCTGCATTGATTCTCCCATCAAATGAGCCAGGAAAAATGCCCCTATCACATCCCATGAAGTTCTGCTGGCTATAATCATCCCTCATAAACCAAGCAGTTTCAGCCCCTAAAACCCATCAACAATGGTGGATCACCACGCAAACCACGACGCAGCGCTGCGCTTCGCGGTTCTTTTGAAAGGACACCGTGGCCGCAACACAGCGGCGCAGCATGTGTCCAACCTGTCGGACCTGTCGGGATCAAAAGAAGTGAACTGGAAAACCAGGAAAATCAACTATAACTCACTGGATTTTCTTTATTCTGGTTATTGCACAGGTCAATAACCATGCTCCTTTTCCCGCAGAATGTGACCATCATGTGGCATTTTAGGAATGTTATAAGAAATGCACAGCAGATTCTTTATACCAAACTGAAAAAATCCATGGAAAATCAAATTTCGATACTGGATATCTTCCTGTTACCGCTAGATTCGTCCCGATTTTTCTTCAGATAAGTTGCGTCCCGAGGCCCTTCCTTGTAAACGTCCACGGATCTCGACGTCAGCATTTTCTCTGTTTGAAGCATCCAAAGTCCTGCCATGGCGCCGTGGTTGATCAGCGGAGGGTATCCAAAAGTGTTGATGTACCCTCTGGTAATGACTAACATAGCTATGGAAAATCACCATTGTTAATGGGAAAATCCACTATTTCTATGGGCAATTTTCAATAGCTATGTTAAATTACCAGAGGGTATACTGTTGTATACTGTTCAACGCCTCCTGTTTGTTGAAGATTCCATTTGGCTTTGGCAAATGACCTCTCAGTTTGGTTGATTCATTTGATTCATGTCCCAGAGTGTGATAGTTTTTTTCCTTGGCTTGTGCACGGGCAAAGCCAAATCCCCATTGAGCTAACGGTTAGGTTCTGAAGAAAATCATGGATTTTATCTTTTGATGTCGTGGCTACTCTTTGATACCCTGCAAACAATTAAAACTTTGAGCTGCTTGGGTCAATACAGATGATATTATATATATATACATTGCATATTAATTATATTTATATCCCACATTTACTCAGGTTCCAATTTCTTGCTTTGAAGCATTTGAAGCAACGTCATGCAACGTCAACACATTGGGGATGCTTTTGGTGATCTCTAAAGTCCCATCCCCAGCGATGGTGATTTTCCCGAGAATCCCCCTCTGGTTATTTCAAATAGCTACAGGGTGGTGCCACCCCCAGTTATAAGTGGATTATAATCCCATTCACTAGTTCGATATATCACCTATAAAACCATAGTTGTTGGTATAAACCAACTTGGCTAACGAACTGGGGCACCACCCTGTATGGAAGCCATGGCCCGTTGAAAGATGATTTAATCGTTTACTTGTGGTTTTTAATGGTGACTTTCCATAGCCACGTTAAATTACCAGAAGGTATGATCATAGTTAGTTGATATTGTATTCTCCCCATTCAGTATATCCGACTACCACAATGTATCAAGCACCAATGATGGGTGCATACGATGTCATGTAATCATTGAAGGTTGATATATTGTTGCCATTTGCATCAGAATATCTACTGAGTATGATGGAGATATATTATTGATATATCTATATAATATTTGATATTAACTTGATATAGATATATTTGATATATCATATATGATATATCTAATCATATCAACAATTTGATAAATATATAATTTATTGATGATGAAGGAAGAATCATCATCATTTCATCTTCGGCTTTTTTCACCTGCTTCCGACTTCCGACCATGAATCACTGTACACTTCTCCAAAATATCATCTATCATATAATTCTGTCCCCAGTTACACCCAGTGATCCTCGCTTGTCCCCAGTTATCAATTATCACCAATAAATTATTCCCAGCTATCCATACTTAGCAAATACATGAACATCAAAAGATTCACTTAAAAAGTATTGTCATCCCCAGTACGATTTGATATTTCATACCCATTCATCCCCAGTACCCCTGCTATACTACTTGTGTTTGGGTGGTGATACATCGTCCCCATTTATCACCATTTTCCCCATATAATGGTGATTATTGGGATTTGATAGATTATCCCCATTTATCCACATATTTATATCCCTATTGTTCCCCTTCCAAATGCACTTGTTGGGGCGGGATATATCATTCCCATTTATCGGAGTTGTTATGAGTTGTTGTCGAATATAGCAATGATATCAACTACATCCCCTGTGATGTCCCATAGTTCATATTAATTATGCTCTCTTGTCTTTGATTAAACCAATTTTTCCCATGAAATTCTGATTGGTCAACGGGTATTCCTGTTGTGAGTTATCATAATCCCCAACGAATTGGATAGTGTAACCCCTACATTCACCAATCAACCATCATGAGCGATTTCCTCATATGTTTCGTTTACAAGTAGCTTAACTAGGGTTTATGGCTTTGTGACTAAAACTGATCATAACTGTAGTTGGGGTATAAACCAACTTCGCGATATCGAACTGGGGCACCACCGCTATCAACTATCTCGAAACTATCCCCGCTGATACTGTCTCTTTACCCGTCAGTCTCCGTCAACAGTTCTGCGATGAGAGAGGTGCGCTTGGGGAGGATCAGCGGCTCCTGAAACTGCGTCCGGGAAACCAGTTGAATGACAGCTTTTTTAGCAATTGAAATGGTTTGCAAAACGATAAAATTGATTGGCATCTAAGCATGACCCATACTGTAAATCTGATTGGAAACTTAGTAGAGAAAGTGGAGATGTAAGGGTTTCAAGAAGGAATACGTGTGCTTTACCAGCAACATGTGTGCATGTTTAGTTCCCAAAGTGGTGATTTGATCAGATGTCTCTGGTGGGGTACCAGTCAAAATAGGTGTGTCACGAATATCAAAGGTCGGATGATTCTGAGATAAAACAAGGAATGGCCAAACAACACAAAGGTGATTTTACCCTCCGGTAAACGTTTACATAACTATGGAAAGATCCACCATTTTGAATAGCTAAATCAACGATTTCTAAATGGGGTATTTTCAATAGCGAACTGTAACAAATTACCAGAGGGTACTACGATCCATGTGAAATCCAATCGGCTGATATCTGGCTGAATTGCAATTCCATCAATCATATCGGCTATATATGATTTATATAAATTTTGGTTATGTAATTGTTGGGAGGTTATTTCTCAACCATATCTGGGATATATCCATCAACCAAATTTTCAATGTTGGTTATATATATATATCCCAGCAATTCCCAGCATATCAAATATTCTTTGCTGAATGGGATACCCGACTTCGTCAGCTCCATGGCTTTTTCAAATCCGAACTAAACCTCCATGGCTAGGAACTCGGAGATGTCCCAGCACCATGGACTGATGACAGAGGGAAAAAACATGAAAAAACTCCAATTTTTTGACCAGAAAATATCACCATAAACTGGTTGATTCTATCCCATGAATGATCCCATTAATTAATGCCACTGGATAGCTATGGATTTTAAAAAAAAGTCTGATGACACCAGTTATGGCAATGACATCTATGGATTTTACCCTCTCGTACGCAACGTAACATCGAAGCGGTGGATTTCCCACGTCTGATTACCAATTCAAATCCCTTTAAACCCCATTAAATCCCCATCAACTCACCATTTGATAGTTCAATCACCATTAAATCACCATTAAATTACATTAAACCACCAATAAATCACCATTAAACCGCATTGAAACACCATTTTTCACATAGAAATAGATGACAAATCTGATGATTGACCATTAAATCACCATAAACTCACCATCAGATCTCCTCGGGATAGTCCTCGATGGGATCCTGCATCGAGGAGGATCCCTCTGGAATTGCAGAATGGGGTGTTTTGCCAGTGAACTATATGTGTGGATAATATATATATATATACTCTATATATATACTATATATATATACACTATATATATACTATATATATATACTCTATATATATATACACTATATATATACACTATATATATATACACTATATATATACTATATATATACTATATATATACTCTATATATATACTGTATATATATATACTATATATATACTATATATATACTATATATATATATATACTATATATATATATATACTATATATATATACTATATATATACTATATATATACTATATATAATTAATGTAATCATATTCTATATCTATACTTGTAGGGGTTATATCCCAACGTATGTTGCTTCACAGAATAATAACCACAACTGCAACCTGATGGGAGGGTCAAGAACTGTGAGACGAAGCTATCTTGAGATCGACGTGACATCAAGAAAGAGAGTCCAGGGTTTCTACAACAGGGGCCATAATCTTTCAAGAAGACATGGTTACCATCTGGTGATTTAACATAGCCATGGAAAATCCATTATAAATGGAGGTTTTAATGGGAAAATCATCTATAAATGGGCTATGGCTTCCATGGCGATGTTAAATAACCAGAGGGTAGAGGTTCAGCCCCAAATGTGGTATTTCACTTGTTTTAACAGTGGGAAACTCTACCAGATCTCTCAAAAAAAAAACAAATCAATTGCCAGCTGAAATCAACCAGAAATTCATGGAGTTGATGCAAAATGTAGACAAACCATTGGCAAAATCTCTGCCATGTTGTGAATTGAAGCTGTTTGCTCTTACATCCAAGCTATGTATTCTCGCGGTTCACTGTAAATTTCAGATGTTCATATGGTTTTATCCACATTCCGACCCAAACCCCTTTCCAACAAAACAAGAAACTGTACGCGACAGCCCTTGATCCTCAAAAGAGTGCTCCATATTCTTGGCATCTTCCATATCCAACACGTGGTCCATAGCCGCTGTTGTTTCCTCAGGCCAACAAAAAATCGAGCACAGGTAGTTTTACGATACTTTACAAAATTATCCAAACATCGTTTCTGTGGATATGAGAACATGTTGGCATCAGCATTTTACGGCGTATGTAATCACCTATATACATCTGAAACAAAGATGTTGACATGTTGATCCTATCCCCCGTTCAAACTAAACAGCGCCATGGCCCATGGTTCCAAATTCGTGGTTTCAGAAACCCTCCTTTTTACCATGGTTTACGGGAGGTGTTTGATATAAATTTGGGGAGGGATTGATAGCCATTATCAACCATTGTTACCACTATTAGAATCCCCTGCTTAACCATATTATATAATTAATAATAGTTGTTCTCAATAGTTCCTAATCCCATGAAATATCATCACTATCTCATGAGTTAAGAGATGTATATATATATATACATACATATACATATATATATATGGGTAAATTATAGTATTTCACCAACCTGAATTGTTGGGCCATTTGGGGATGATTCCCCTGACATAAACCATGATTCCAGGGCTCGGTGAACAGTGAGGTCGTTATAATTTACCCAATGGGAAAGTCCACCGGACCGCCGAACTCGTTTCCGCCCAGCTCCTGCTCCTCATGAAAGGTATCAGTGTTCCATCGGTCAGCAAGGTCACCCAGCTCCTGCATAAAGGCAGTACGGTCCTACATGATATGGAAAATTGTACATTAAACATTCTAATATGTACATATATACACATATATAATATATAGATATGCATGTGTATATATATACATACATACATACATTACATTACATTACATGACATGACATGACATGACATGACATGACATGACATGACATGACATTACATTACATTACATTACATTACATACATACATACATCTATCTTGTGTGTGTGTTAATGATGCATGTATTTCTATGTCCACTTAATTCTATGTGTGTGTGTATATATATATATATATATTCACACTGCCCAGCACTGGGAGTCTATCTGGGTACTTCCATTGGAGGCAGGAACGCATCGTCTCTGCCCAGGGGAGTTCCAGGAATGTCGAAAATGTTCGCTGTATCAAAGCTGTGGGCTATGGAACGTCAACCCTTCGTACATACTTGGTGGCTCATCCCAGTTAGTAAGTGGATTATAACCCCAGTTATAAGTGGGATAAGTAGGGTTAATCTACCTATAACTGGGGTTATAAGTCGCTTACTAAGTGGGATGAGCCACCAAGTAGGAAGGTAAGATCATTCAAACATCTCGAAAAAAGGTGAGATGGATCAAGCCTCAAATCTACCCAAGTAACTTGACGATGGTATATCATTATATCATGCTCAAAATCAGCGCGTCTTTTAAATAGGGATGGGTCAAAACCTATTAGTATCAATTTTAATGGGATGAACATCCATTTACCAGCTGTTTTGTGGTTCACTAGGTACCAGGGTTATGACTCATTGCCAAATAATACAACATCAACTTTCCCATGGCTCGATCTCATCCACCAACTTTTTCACTCCGCCTCAAAGCCCGTAGTCTCTGGCTCCTGGCTTTCTCGGAAAATGTCCAGGGACAAGCCGGGAAAAACCACCACCAATTTGATGGTTGAGAAAAAACATAATTCACCTATAATTCGAATCATTTTCTGGATAATGTATGATAATGTGCCATTTTCAGATCGGAAACGTGTGATGGTGATATCCCCATGACTGGGTTTATGACGGTTTGAATGGGAAAAATGATCAACCAGCGGATTTCGGGATACCATTTCAGCCCATGACTAGGAGGGATGGGCCCAATTTCTGAATGGAGGCGTGTCAGCAGCCCAACTCCCATTCTGTTGGTGGTGGATCCTGGCTTTTGGTTTATTCACCATGATTTCATGTGCCAAACGCTTTTGATGAATCGTGATGAATCCAGGATCATCGACAGCCTGATTTTACGATGATTTCCACTCTCCTTGGAACTCTAAAACTCAGCACTACTTGGGGGTTGCAGTTCCACCTTTTTTTCCCGTGGCTGTCGCCAAGAGTCGTGCGAAGATTTTTTTCCCAACTTTGGTGATGACTCTGGTTGCCTGTTTCTAGCCATAAAGATCAGCCTCAACTGCCTCAACTGGTACCCTCTGGTAAACATACAAAAAACGATGGAAAATCACCATTTATAGTGATTTTTTCCATGAAAAATTGTAATGTTCCATAGTTATGTTAGTTTATCAGAGGGTAACCCCAAGTAGGCGATATTTCCCATGAAATCCCTATGCCCTATGAAAGCTCCATTTTGCCGGATCCGGTCCTCTGGCAGTTCCATGAACGGTGCCTCAGGCTCCTTCGGCACCTTGGAGTTATGTAAAAATCCCAAGAAACCACTGTGCTGGTTTTGTAAACTGAGAGGATTTACCAACCACTATGATTTACATAGCTAGAAAGAATGAGGATTAGTGGTACTTCCGAACTGAGATGCACATCCAAGTCAGAGCCTAAACCCTACTCTTTACCATCAAGAAACAAGTGTTTAGAGGATCATAGTTTTTCTGTGATCCAGGGACTAGACATACCCAGTGATCGCCATTTGTTTGGTTTTGATCGCGGTTAAAAATTCCAATTGATCCAATGGTTCTGCACCATATTTTCCAGAGATTTTTCTCCGTCTCTGAAGGTTGATCCATGGCTAATAGATTTTTGGTCAATAAAAGGTCCAACTTTCTATTTCCCCATAGATCCATGGATCAACCCCAGTTATAGGTAGATCAACTGTTGGTCAAAAGTATTGGAGACATAGATTTTTGGTCCAATTTGTTATTTCTCCATAGATCCATTGGTTGATTCATGGAAATAAGTAATGGACCTATGGACCATTCACTTCCATATACTGTAAATGGTTGTAAATGGTGCTCCAATAAGTAATCCAACCCTCCTGGCAATCTGACCTGGAAGAACAAGTCAGACTTGGAAAACAAGCTGATTGGAGTTGGTTTTGGTGACCAGGTAACCCAATCCATCTATTAAGCCAGCATGATATATACATATATACATATACTGAATATATATATACATATATATATATGTATATATGTATATATATATGTATATATATACATATATATATATATATATATATGTATATGTATATATATATGTATGTATTATGTATATACCTATTGAATAGCCATTGAACACTTGTCCCACCCGTTTGTGGATTGCAAACTTGTTTTTCTCCCATCAACCAAATGGGCACTTCACAAAATTGTGGGGTACCCCAAAACCATTGGTTTTCCCATTTGAAAGAATACCAGAATACCAGTTTTGGGATCATTTTGAGTTCCAGTTTTTGCACGACTTGTTTTGTCACCACAAAAGATTCCAAACATCAAAAAAAACACGAAAAATGGTTGAGAAGACTTGCAATTTTCAGACACCCGTCGTCCGATGACCCCAAACTGGTGTTGCAGGGAATCTCCACCTTCAGACACCCCACTTTTGAAAATCCCAGATTTTTTGAGCAGCCTCTGTCAGTCTGTTATTCACCAAAATTTCAAGGTGTTGATGAAGGTTTGAATAGGAAAATCCACTATCAACGGTGGATTTTCCAGAAAGCCACGTTTGATACCAGAGGGTAAGCAACCTTTTTGTTTTTTCACTTAACTACAAATGGTGGATTTTGTTGGTCACTATGTTTGATTTACCAGAGGGTAATCTATTGGTTATCCTGTGGAAATCCTTGGAAAGTTACCCTCTGGTAAACTAACATAACTATGGAAATCACCATTTTTAATGGGTAAATCCACTATTTCTATGGCCATGTTCAATAGCTATATATGTTTGTTTACCAGAGGGTAGATTGGGGCTACCTTTCATAGATTTTTTTGGACCATCTTGAGCCAATCCAG